>OMNN01038439.1:0-16776 GCA_900302755.1 Chromis chromis | reverse complement strand
AATACCGAATTCAATTCAAAATCCTTGTTCTAGTTTACAAAGCCCTGCATGGACAGGCACCCGATTACATCACTGATCTGCTTCATCCATACATTCCCTGTAGATCTCAGGTCCTCGGATCAGAGTTTCCTAGTGGTCCCTAGGGTCCGTTTAAAAACCAAGGGTGATCGTGCTTTTGAAGTTGTGGCACCAACCCTTTAAAACTCTCTTCCATCTCAGTTACGCTCAGCTGCTTCGGCAGATGTTTTTAAAAAGGAGCTGAAGACACATCTTTTTAGTTTTGCTTTTGTGCTTTCAAATCATTGATTTGATTGCATTTTCAGTTTGTCATATTTCAATGCTTTGTTGTTGTTGTTGATTTGTTATTGTTGTTTTCTATTGATTAATTCTGTTGTAAAAGCATTTTGTGACCTTGTGCTGTGAAAGGTGCTATATAAATAAACTTTACTTGCTTACTTACTTACTACCCCAAAGACGTGATAGCAATCACTGCTCATTGGTTTACATAGGGAAAGCTGCAAGTGTGGTGTTAAGCTTAGGAGTTCTTTACTGAGTCTACTATTCTGGAGCACAGGTTTCCTGTGTTTACTTTAAATGCTACCACGCATAGACTGAGAAAAGTTAAATACCACACAGCTGTGCATATCTTTTGGCTACAGCAGCTATAATCAACATTTTTATAATAACACTGTATGATGTCAAAGATGTTACTGGTAGAGATGAACTTCCAGGGTATTATCACCTCAATCTGCAGCTTCTCTCTGCTTTATGGAGTTTAATGGTACATTTCAGCTCATTGTTTAGCTGTCCAGCATGCAACTTTATCGGCTGGGTTCACTCTTGACTGCTTTTCAGCCACAACCAGCATCTGGTGTCAGTTATAAAGCTCAAAATCCCACCGTACAATACAGAGTTAGTGACAAGCTGGTGAACATCGGAGCATTTAGCAGCAGAGGAGCCAGATCACTCCAGGAGCTGAATGTTGAAATTCATGAGGATAATGCTGCTGTAACTGCTGGAATAATAAATAAGCACCAGTAGGCTAAAAAGTTTACAATATTCATGTGGAGAGTGGCAATGTGTTCACGTTGTATTTGCAGCTTATTTCTGCTGCAGATACAACTCTTATTGTAGTGTGTAGAATAATCTACTCTATGAGATCAACTATATGCAAAAAAAATGTGCATCAAGACTTGGTGGCTTGAAGAGTGATTGTGCAAAGCCATTTTAAGCAGAGTTTTATTTATGGGTACAGTGTGTGGATTTAATATTAATCTCAATAGAAGGTTTAACAGCCAAATCAATCCAGGGGAATTATAGTTTCTGTGGTAGAAAAGTGAGTCTCAAGGAGATAAACATTCCCTTGTAGCTCATAATCTTTATAGTTTGTTGCCAGCCTGCCTCAGTGGAAATAGAGCAAATATCTTGGTCATTAATTCGTGTTGTTGGGAAGAACAAAGTCTTTTGAACATAATCAAAGGAAGTGTTGCTCAGTGTGGTGCACATTTGTAGGAGTGTGAGTGGTCACATTTGGAGGGCCGTGCCGACTATCCGCCTGCAAAGTGGAACTACATTAAAAATGGGGAGCAATTTCCTCTTCATCTTGTCCTCTCTGTAGATATATTACAGTACGAGCTCACATCCTCTCCGTGACCAGACACCCTTCTCTGCTTATAAAAAAGTAGAATGCTTTTTTAGCCTATGCATCACATTTACCTACAGTGTCATCCACTGTGTCACAGTGGTGAGGGGCTCTGAATGGCTCGCAATAAATCATGATTTTAAACAGCTTCAGGGATTGAGTTCACCTCTATCTAGACTTGACCTACTTCTTAGAACAGTCCACACAAACTTCTTGTAGAGTCCCTCGTGGGATAAAAAGATAAATGTGGATCTTCTCTTAGTACTCATTGTCCACTTTATCATTTCATTAGTTATACACAGACAATCAGCGCTCCAGTCTCGCCCCCGTGACTTATTTACTATTTTAACTCACATTCTGCTCTGGTATTGTGCTTTGCAACACCACACATTAGATTCTTAGGGCATTTCTGTTCATGCTACTTACTTACAGCTGCAATATTGGATAACTTCTAGTCCTCACTAATGTAAAAAATAAGAAAATTGCGATGAAAATGAAAAAGAACATTAACTTGAGACATTTCAAAGATGCTGATAAAAATATGAACCTTGAGCTTGGACCTTGAGTCCAGGTTGATGTCCCTGTACGTCTTGTTGCAGTGATTAATGGTTTAAGATGCCTTTCATTTTACCTAATCCAAGGTAATATCTTCAGATGTCCTGTTTTGTCCCACCCACCGTTCAGAATCTAAAGGTATTCAGTTTACAGTGGTATAAAAAAGAAAACCCTGACATTTAAGAAGTTGGAAACATTTGGCATGCTTGCTAGAAGAATAACTCAAATGATTAAACTTACCTCTGACTGACCCTGTATGTAGATGACAGCTACAGCTCCCTGGTCACTAAGAACATATTATTCACTGCTTCTAAGCTTGCAAGAAAATATATACAAACCAGCAAAAAGAAAAAAATCCAAGGTATTCCTTACAGCTGTTGCACTTTCTTTTGCTGATAACGACACATTTCATTCAAAACAACACAAAATAAAAAAAAATTGTAATGCCCTCTAGCACGAACAAACTGATAAGATCAATGTCAATCCGTCAGCGGTGTCTTCACCTGGATTTTTTGGTTCAAACTTGTACTTTTGGAATAACAATTCCACTCCTACTTCCACTTGCTCAGCAGAAGAAAGGAGGTGCAACAAAAGAATGAGGGGTGTCCTGAGAGATTTCAGCAACAGACATTTGCATTTGGTGTTCTACTTTTTTTCAGTGGAGTGTTTTAGCTGAAATAAGGTTGTCTAATCACCTCCGAGGTTTCAAATTTGACTGTTTTTGTGTCAGTCACATGCCGTTTTATACAGATGGACAGTTGCCCTAATTGTAAGGCTGGTAATGAAGGATGTCAGAGACTCACCTGTGGCTACAGCAGAGATGGACACCCAAACTTAGGTCAGGAGGAACTGTGCCTGTCTGATTTGTACATCATATTCTTGTTACATTTTGTGCTTTTGCAGTTTTAATTCTCCGCCTATAGTCCTTTTTTTCAGACAGCATGCTGAGAAAATGTATGGATTTGTGTAGCTATTCAGGGCAAACAGAGCGTATTGCAGCTTTAATTCAAGTAGGAGTGTAAAGCTTTAATAATATAATGACAGCGGCTGTGTATGTGTGTACTTGTCTTTGCGCTTGGATTTTTTTCATTGCTAGTGATGTGTAGTATTGGAGCAGTATTTTTTGTTTCCACAGTTTTTGCCTGTGGCCAGCAGGTATTATAAGTCACTGTGATGACGACCAAAGAAAGTTCAAAACCCTGCTGTTTGTGTAATTCCCTCTTACAGCTATGGAGGCTATGTAGCAGGCTGACAGACTGTGCTATTATATTGCATTATAGCCAAGTTGGTGAATCATACTGAACAGTATACTTATACCTCTCAGCTACATCATATTTAACATAATTCCTTTTACTTTTCTTCGCAACTCCATCTACAATGTGCACTCAATAGTACAGTATATTATATATACTGTATATATATATTTTTAGCACCATTGTGGGTGAGAAGCGAATTTCGTTGTACTATCGTAAAAAGTATGACTGTACAATGACAATAAAGATTTATCTTATCTTATCTCTTATAAGCAGAAAAGTGGCAACCACAGGGACTAAAAAATGAGGCCAACACAAAGTGTCAAGAACTGCAGTTCCTTAAATGATCACTTGAGGCTCGCTCCAAAAGTGAGTAACCCCCCATAGACCCCCATTAAAATTACCAATCTCACAGCGAAGTAAACATGTTTAGAACATGGTACAAAAAAACGGTTTTGGTCTCTCCACCTGTTCAGAACAACTGTATGGAGGACGAATTTGTATCTAACTCAACTGTTTAAATTGTATTAAGGCTTAAATATATGCACCATTAAGGGTGTGGTGGCTTTCAGTGACAGGTTGGTACCACTCCACTGATGCTCCACCTGGAGGAGGCTTCAAAGCTTCTCCAATGGGTGATGTGATGTAGGGTTCGTCCATCTTTAAATACAGTCAGTGGTATTGGCCATGGATATGACTTATTTCATCCCTTTATTCAGTTTTTTTCACTGCAGTTCCACTGCAGTGGATAAATTCAAGCACTCAAAATTTGATCAGTGATAAATAGTCCAATTGGTCCATCACCTTTTAACCTTAGCTACAGTCTACAAAGCGTTTTCCAATCTTGATTTTGTTTGGAGCAACCTGGGGTTCAGTCTCTTGCTCAAGGACACTTCGGCACATAAAGCGGCCAGGGATCAAATCGCTAACCTTGTGTTTACTGGATAACCCGCTCTACCACTTGAGCCATGGCTGCTAAATGATTGAACCTCTCAAATAAATGTAGTGCACCATGTGAGAAATAAAGTGATTTCAGACACAGCCTAAGAGTCTACAGCCGGGCTAGTGGCTCTGTTAGGCACAGTGTGGTTTTGAGCTAAATGCTAACATTTGAGTGCTAACATGCTCCTACTGGCAATGCTACATGCGGATATTTAGAAATGTATATTTGCTCATCACAGTGTAGCACATTAGCATCTCCTCTGTGAGGGGAACATCCAAAAGTGAAAATAACAGGATAAGTGATCTGCTGGTGACGCTGGAGGTAAATTCTGGGGAACACTGAAATCTTGAGGATATATTCTCTATACAGACCATGAATGTCCGTGAAAAAAACTTCATGTTATTCAGTCCAGTAGTTTGTGGGATGTAATATACAAGGAGAAGTCCAAAAAGAGAAGTGACACTTTAGAAATGGAAATTCTGTTGTCATAAAATATAAATATATGAAAGCATTAAACATTAACACAATACATTAAATATTAAAGGAATAACATGTCGGTGCGGACATGTGGTGCTCCGTTGTTGAATTGGTGCAGACATAAACATTTCCCTGTCATTATTTGAATAGTCAAGATCAAGATCTGTACAGTGAAACAGCCCAGTGACAGAATACTTAAGGAAATATATATACCATACAACAGCATAATACATTTTAGGTCGACCGAGCTTAAAGCAGGGAGGAAAAGTGGTGCATAGCAAATGAAAGCAATATTGGCGGTGAATATGAGAGACCCTGGCTGCGATATACTCGGCTCTGTATTCTACTGTCACAGTCTTTCCCAGTCCTTGTTAGGATGGCCTAGTTTCATTGTAAAGGCTTTGCCCACCTCCTCACACTTGTGTTTTTTTTTCCTCCCTGAGGGAAACATGTTACCCAAGTGTCTCTCTTTAACCTGGGAATCTCGACATACAGCACTTGTCTGGTTCCTTGTCCTCCCTGGGGCTCAATTAGAAATATCATTCATTGGACTCCACAGTCGAGATGATCACTCATTGTGTGCTAGAGAGAGGAGACTGTGTTCACTCTAAAACCTCAACCTCTGAGTTGAAATTATTAATGACATTTTATGTGCTGTGGATGACAGCTACATACTAATGACATAAACAGACGACTGCTCAAGAACAGGTAATAAAAGAAATTACATACAAATCTAATTTATTAGTAAGGAGAAGGTGAACCCGACAACGCCATTGCATACCATCCTCACATAAGCACTGTATGGTATTACACCCTTATATTATCTTCATACACCATGACTGAAGGAGTTATCTTGATAGTAATGTTGAGCAATAGTCATTGCACATGCTACTAAAAAAATAGACATACTGATAAATATACTATGTACATACATACATACATACATACACAATGATAAGCTAAGAAACAACAGGCGAAAATTTGCTTTGAAACTGTATAAATGGTAACATGTCTCATCTTATTTCAAATATTACACATAGTCCCTTTAAAATAAGTGAAATGGATCATGAAATCTATAATCACACATAGCAGGGATGCATGACATGCCAGTGGCTGCTGAATTATTCTCTGAAAGAAAAAGAGAAAATTAATTACTGTTATTGTTCTGGAATTTCAAACAGTCGCTACATTCAATAATCTGACTCTAAATTAACACTGCGAGCAGAATAACAGCAGGGAGATGAATAAAAAAGTTGGCTTGCCTCATTTTCAGGAAAAAATCAACACCCCACTAAATGATCAAAACCAACACTGAAATGATAGCCAAGGCCTAATCTTATTTCTCTATGACATTTACCCCCATTATGGGCTGCACAGTTGTTAGCACCGTCGCCTCACAGCTAGAAGATTCCTGGTTCACGTCCCGGTTAGGACGCCTGGGATCTTTCTGTGTGGAGTTTGCATGTTCTCCCTGTGCAGCGTGGGTTTTCACCAGGTTCTCCAGCTTCCTCCCACAGTCCAAAAACATGCTGAGGTTTATTGATGATTCTAAATTGTCCGTAGGTGTGAATGAGAGTGTGTTTGGTTGTTTGTCTCTATATGTACATCTGCCTTCGCCCGAGTCGGCTGGGATAGGCTCCAGCCCCCCCGCGACCCTACAGGACTAAGCAGTGTATAGATAATGGATGGATGGATCTGCACCCTGTGTAATTTCACAGTAGATACGATTGTTAATCATTTAAATGTGTGATTCCATTATATTATACATAAAATTAATTATATTATGCAACTCATGCTGTTTCATAAAATAATATACGCATTCAGTTTAGACATATCCAATATATTGAATGTTTTGTGCCATTTTATTTAAGGTCTGGTGTTTCTCTACCTCCTCCACGTCATTACATAAGCTACAAACTGTTTCCATTTAATACGTTTCCATTTTGTGGCTCTCTGCTGCTAATTGAATGACTCAGTAATAATTCCGTTCATAGCTTGTTTCTTCAAGCATAACGACGTTATGGCTTTTATGTTTCCTGCAATTATAAATACGTCAAAGCTTTGAGCATAATATGATTGATTGTAGGAATTTAGCATCAGTGATGCCACCAAAGTGCTTCTCGTCTTACCTCCATGTGTTGGTTTCATGACTGTAAGCTTCTATTGTTTTCAGATTGGTGATGCCATCAGATCCTCCAACAGCCAGCAACGCTCCATTGAAGACAACAAGGGACATCTGAGGCGTGATACACAGGGGTTCATAAAGCAAATGAGTTTAAACGAAGTACATATGGCGTATTCTTTGTCCTATTGTTCCAATTTTGAAAATTAACTCAAGGGTTTCAAGCAACATCATATGCTTTCAGAACACCATACATTCAAGAAAATGCTTCTAATAATGATGGACTGTATATAAAGGTTGGATGCAGCCTCAAGCAAAGTGCCTTAAACCTGCATTCTTTCTAACAGCCAGCAGGGGGCGACTCCTTTGGTTACAAATACAAGTCAGTTTGTACACTAGTAGATAACCTAACCATTATTTGATCCCCTTGGGGAAATTCCTTCTTCCCTATTCAAAGTTAACCATAACCGGTTACAAGTTACAAGCCCCAAATGAGATAACACTTCTCATTTGATTTGTTACCTCAGTAAAAATTTTCCCAATGTGTTCATGGTCTTAGTCACAAGTTCCATGTCTCCTTCAATGCAGCATGATGTTCATTTTGTAAATTATGGTCCCATTTACAGTAAAATAGACAATAAAGCAGAGTATGAGTGTGTGAGTATAAAAGTTTTTAACCATATTTTGGAAAAATACAAATTTAGCTATATTTTTATAGTAATTTATTAGTGTTGTGACTAATTGCTGCTGAATCGGTGTGCATACAGTCCTCTAATTCTTAGTCAGATCTATCCAGGGATGGGCGATAAAACAATAGTGATATGTACCAACACTAGAAACTAGAAAACACACATTTTGGTTGCATGACAAACCCCAACTGTGCTCCTTCTCTGGCTCATAAACAGCATATCTTGATAACAGAGTCTTTCCACCCTCCATCAAGTTCCCTGTGGATTCTGTGCAGGTCTCCCAAGGCACGCTAGTCCACCAAAGCTTTGGCCTATTTTTGCCTCTGTCTGAGCCTGCAAACCTTCTCATGTTGGTGAGGACTGGCTTCATGGTCAAAGAAAAACACCCATGTAATTGTGTCCTTTACACTTCTAGCCTACCTAAGCAATGCATTTCTGGTTGCCTGCTCTTGTCGGGGTGCACATGGAGGCCTGTTCAGGGTTCCTGCCCAGTGATACCTGTTCCAGGCCGGCCACTTTTTTGGCACAAAAATAGAACCTTAACCTAAGTATGGTGTCTTAGCTCCAACATTTACAAATCACTTTGACATGTTTTTTAAGATTTTATTTGCTAAATGCAGTAGTTTCCTTTAAGCTTGCTTATTTGTTCATGTTCTTATTGAGGTCAGTTCACCTCAAAGCTGATTTTACTTGCTTATTTTACTATCCTTAGCCTATTCATTTATTTTTGTGTATTTTTCATTGTTGTGCTAACGTTACTACTATTACAGGTGTGCCTTGATGAACAAACAAACAAACAAACACAGTGGTGACATTGAAATTGAGGTGGTTAAATTCAAATTAGACCTTTTATCTGCTAGTCTTTATTAAAATTAGCCATTAAAATGATCAATAATTATTGTTTTCTACTCAAATGAAACATTTTATTGCAATAAATTATTCATCTATATCACCGGGTCTTCGATCCACCCCTTGTTATTTATGTCCGGTTTCAAAATGGTCGTCCACAAATCAATGGGTGACGCCATGTTGGCTGCATCCAATACTAATACACTCTTTATGCTTGGTCCCAGCTCTGTGGATGTTGGTCAGTCAGTCTACATTTTGATGCACTCAACAACTACTGGATAAATTGCTGTGAGCTTCTGCATGGATATACTCTATATATTTGTGACATACTGATCCATTACTCACGTTGTCCCTCTTGCTCCTCATACGTTTCACAGGCGTCCACCTCATGGTCTCGGGGTTGAACCTCTCGGCAGCGCAGAGCTTCAGGTTGAGCTCGTCTTTGCCCCCGGCCACGTAGATGTGTCCCAGGTAGACGGTGCAACCGGCGTTCTCCCTGGGACTCAGCATGTGGGCGCATATCGACCAGGTACCGTCTACAGGGTTGTACCGCTCCACTGGGGAACATTTACAGGACGGCAGAAGTCACATAAGGCCATATATACCATTTAACAGACAACCACGCACACAGTGTGAGTAACAGAGCCTCACAGACTGCCAGTGTATTTATATACAAAAAAAAAGTTACATTGGTATATATTACAATTCAAGGTGTGCTTAAAATGCCTAAAATGTCTTTCAGAAGGCAAAATTCCAATTATATAAATAGATTTCCTAATTATTCCTTCATAAAAGCCAAAAAATAATGTGATTTTCTGCCATTTTTGTGAGCGACGACTTGATGGGAACCTAAAAAAAGGTTGTGGGAATTTCACTGACGTACACTTCTCACAGACTGAAATAGCCGGCGACAAGTGTTTATCTTTGGTAAGGTCGGGGGGGTAGAGGCTGTGTGTGGGAGTGTGTGTGTCCTTGCATGTGTGTGTGTGGAATGCGGGGATACACAGAAGTAAAAGGTCAAGGAAGTAGCTCGGTGTTAAGTCCGGCCACATGTCAAGAAAGCTGTCAAAGAAAGCTGAGACTTGGTGAAATGCTGGTTAGAAGCAAGTCACTTTTCATAAAGGCCTCGGGGCACCAAGTAGCAGCGGTTTATTTATAAGGAGCATTCCTTATAAACATGCGATCAGTTCAGACTTCTTTTTTTAAACTTCTTTTTAAAGTTCTGCTAATTTACGTCGTTTGCGTCATGAACACAGTGGGTCAGAGTGACAGAATAGAACTGAATTAATGGCAATTTTAATACTTGAGTAGCTCTTTAAGTCATTTATGAAATCAAAACTGTCAGACATATGTTGCTTTTAGCCTCTCTAATGTGAGGGTTTGCTGGATTCTTCTACTTTATATCATTGTGAACGGAAATAACTTTGGATTTAGGGCTGTTGGTCAAACACATTTGGCTAATTTTGACTATTGTCTTATTGATTTATCAGCAATTAACTACCATATTAACACTGATTGAATCTCTGTGCCTCAGGTTTCATGTCAAAGACGGTTCCTCACCTGAGTTCAGAGCCATGTCTCCATCATTCCCTCCGATCACATACAAGTAGCCGTCCAGCACGGTGGCCACAGCTTTGGTTCTTCTGGTCAGCATCGCCGCCTGCTTGGTCCAAGTGTTCATTTTTGGATCATACCTGATTAATGAAACACATTTAAAAGAGACTCATTTCAGAAACGAAGTGTCAATCACTGACTCACAGTCTCTGTTCTGTCCTCTGAGTCATCTACCTCAGATTGCCGTGTCAGGTAACTGATTTTATTGCTTTTATTCTGGATACATGCAAGAAACAACCTTCATTTTCAGAAGGTGGTGAGGTTTTTAAATTCCTAGGAAGCATCATCAGAGGAAACTAAGCTAAACACAATAGCAGGAATTAAAATATAGGTTTATCCCCTTTGTGGAAACCAAAGAGAAACTCTCTGATTGAAGGATTAATGAGCAAAATAATAAAAAGCGGTACCTCAGCAAGCAGGGGATGTTCCCACAACAAGATTACCTACTAATAACGTTTCAAAGAAAACATTTTAATCTAAAGCTCAAATAATGTTTTAAGGATATTTATCATTTCAATTAATGTCCTTTAAGTTTAAAAGTGAACCACAGGGCCGCCGTATAGCTCACTGAGTTAAGGCATTACCATGTGGGCGCAGGTCGCCAGCAGCGGTCATGAGTTCGAGTCCAGCTCAAGACCCTTTGCTGCATGTCACTCTCCTCTATAACCCCTTTCACCCTGTCTCTCTCTATCCATAAAAATGGGTAAAAAAATACTTTAAAAACTGGGGGATGGTGGTGGCGCAACAGTTAAGGCCCTGGGCTACTGAAGGTCAGAGGATCGAACCCCCACTGTTGGGCCCTTAACCCTTCCTGGTCCAGGGGCACTGCACCGTGGCTGACCCTGTGCTTTGGCCCCAACTGGGATAAGCGAAAATTGAATTGCCCCTGGGGACAAATAAAGTTTCTTAAAAAAAACTTAATTTTTTAAGGGTATTTATCATTTCCAAATAACGTTCCTTCTAAGTTCGAAAAGCAAACTAACACAGAACATTTTAACATAACATTCAGAGGATGTTTGGAGGATGTTGTCAGATTACGATGACAATAGAAGAACCAACATATAAAGCAAATGCGTCTTAACAAAAAAATGTTTTCAAGGTGTTCTCGAGGCCTCAGATGACAGAATGTTCCTTTTATGTGACAACTATAACAAAGATGGAACATTTTATCCTGTAATATTCTGAGGGTGTTTTTTTGTGGATGTTGCTGTTGAGAAATTCTTCTATAACTGGGAACTACAGTAAAACTTTCCACTGAATGATTCCCAGAACTCTGCCAAACTCTCCCAGAACGTTTTTAGAATGTAAAAAAAAAAAGGAACTGGGGCCACTTAACCCGTCCTGGTGCAAGCGCACTTTGGAATACCGTAAATATGTCACCGTTTGTGCTATGGGAAAAATATCGAACGGTTTCTGAAAGCTGAGGCATTGCGCTTTACAGCCAATATGGTGTCATTACGGTAATTTAATTCGTGCCCCCCCAGAAATTACCTTATCCGATTGAAATTACCGTATACGAGTGAAATTACCGGATACAAATTAAATTACCGTATACGAATTAAATTATGACGTTGCGCTTTACAGCCAATATGGTGTCATTACGGTAATTTCATTCGTATACGGTAATTTCATTCATATACAAACGAAATTACCGTATACGAATGAAAGTACTGTATACGAATGAAATTACCGTATATGAGTGATATTACCTTATCCGATTGAAATTATCGTATACGACTTAAATTAGGACGTTGCGCTTTACAGCCAATATGGTGTCATTACGGTAATTTCATTCGTATACGGTAATTTCATTCAAATACAAACGAAATTACCGTATACGAATTAAAGTACTGTATACAAATAAAATTATGACATTGCGCTTTACAGCCAATAAAATAATAATAATAATAATAATAATAATTTATCCTTTATTAATCCCCTTGGGGAAATTCACTTTCTGCATTTTACCCATCCTACTATACATACTAGGAGCAGTGGGCTGCCGTTTTTTTAATTTTTACAGCGCCCGGGGAGCAGTCAGGGGTTAAAGGGCCTTGCTCAAGGGCCCAACAGTGGCCGCAGTGGGGTTCGATCCCCTGACCTTCTGATCAGTAGTCAGGGGCTTAACCTGTTGCGCCACCACTGCCCCAAATATAGTGTCATTACGGTAATTTCATTCGTGCCCCCCCAGGAATCCGCAGGATGAAATTACCGTAAAATTACCGTAACTCTTATAAAAGGCAGTAAATCATAAATAACTGCCAGATATTCAAAGTTTCTTCTGAAAAAATGGGCACCAGCACTCACAGGACATTTTGAGGCTCAGGTCTTAAAGGGTTAACACTGATGAGATGTCTTGACCATCCGCCTCATTGGTTAACAGATTATATTAATTGGTATCACAGTTCATTCAGTGAGATGTTGACCTTTTGCTACAGCACTCGTCCCACATTACCTCTCCACAGTGTTCATGGCGGTGATGCCGTCGTGTCCTCCGATAGCGTACAGGTATTGATCCATGGCCACCAGACACACTCCGCTGCGGGGGCTGCTCAAGGGTGCTACATCCGTGCTCCAGCTGTCGGTGTCTGGGTTGTACCTGCAGAAGAGAATGGATGTCAAAGTGTTGGCGGGAGGAAATATCAGTTGCTGCTAATAACAACTAGAGTGGAACCAACACAGGCACAAGAAACTTCTATTTTTAGTGTTTTGTGAGCTCTTGCAATTGTGAACACACACACCGAGTGTTTCAGTTGTGTAGGTATCTGTGTAAACATCTGCCAGAGCCTTTCCTCTGGAAGGCTATTAAAATGGTTTCTCTCTCCTTTCAAAGCTGTTAGATGAAAACCCACAAAACAACACTAGCACCTAATTGGCAAAAATTTAGCTTGAGTGCGATGTCACGAATCCCCCCCACCAAACTACCATTACAGGCAATTTAGGCAGCTGAGATGGGAGGCTCGGTCCATTAAGGGCTGATCAGTACGTAAGCAGATCTTTACCCTGGTGGTCATTATGGGGGGCAAACTGCTGGCTGGACGTGACTCTGTGTGGGAAACGGGAGCAAAGCCAGAATGCTTCAACATGTCTGATAGAATAGCATGAGAGGGAGCTGCAGGAGAATTTATTTTTGACTTCTTATGAGGGATAAATAACAACATGAGAGGATTTTTGCATGGCAATTTGCTCAACAATAACATGGTTTGTGCTTCCAACTTGAGTCTGCATCTAATTTCTGCCTCAACGCTGACCTCTACTGTTCAATGACGCGAACAGCAACAACAAAGAAAGGCTGGCAGACATCACAACCACAACATCAACCCACTCGTCTTATGTATTAATGCAGATATCCCCAGAGTGTTTAGGTTTTTTCTTTTTCTCAGTTTGCCTTTTTAAAATGAGAAAACATGATACTGATAGTTAAGATCAACATAACAGACTGGGTTTGGAACAACTTGTGAATATTTCTTTATATTGGGGGTTCATTTACAGTGAATTTTCAATTACAATTTACATTTACGAGTGTGATATCTTACATTACACATGAGTCTGGTTCTACTCACAATAAAACCACTGACAGGAGATGAAGAACATTGATCATCTCATTAAAACGCAATGTTCTGCTGGAGAACCTTGAGTCCTGGCATTCATGTGGATGTTATTTTGACACATACCACCCACCTAAACATAGTTGCAGACCAAGGACATCTCCAGTTGCCTCCCCCATTGGTACAATACACCTTGTGACATTGCAAAAACTGCTCAGAAACAGCTCGAGGAACATGGCCAAGAGCTCAAGGCGCCTCCAAACTACTGAAATCCCAATCTGATCGAGCATCTGTGCATTGACCCTACCTGATCCTATGTCATAAAGTATTTCTATTACTTTGTGTGACTCATAACCTCTATATTACATGCTGCCAATTTGACTTGTAACACTTACAGCACATTGACTGGCAGCATTTTATTGAATCTATATGTTACTGTGCTAAAACACCAAGTGAAAACCTACTTAGCTATAAAACTTGTCTAATTCTGATTCTGATTCTGGTGTCAGATGCCACATGGCACCTCCAAAAGTCCTGTGTCCATCAGAAGATAGGTACAAGGGGGAAATGCACAATATGAGGCAGGTGGTTTTAACCCTTTAAGACCGGAGCCTTAAAATGTCCGCCTGGTCTTTTTTTTTATCTTATTTTGATTACAAAAAGGTAAGAAAATGTCCTGTGAGTGCTGGTGCCCATTTTTTCGTTGCACTTTACAGCCAATATGGTGTCATTACGGTAATTTTACGGTAATGTCATCCAGTGGATTCCTGGGGGGGCACGAATGAATTTACCGTAATGACACTATATTGGCTGTAAAGCGCAAAGACGTTGCACTTTACAGCCAATATGGTGTCATTACGGTAATTTTACGGTAATTTCGTCCAGCGAATTCTTGGGGGGGGGCATGAATGAAATTACCGTAATGACACCATATTGGCTGTAAAGTGCAACGCCTCAGCTTTCAGAAACCGTTTGATCCTTTTTCCGATAGCACAAACGGTGACATATTTACGGTATTCCAAAGTGCACTAGCCCAAACGTGTCACCGATGACACACTAGGACTTAAAGGGTTAATGTTGTGGCTGATCAGTGTCCACTTTTTTATGGCCCTAATGTTCTCTGTTCTAAAGTGTTCCTCCTACCTTGAACAAAACACTCATGTAAATGAGATTTTGGATCTTAATGACGTCCCTTTCTTTGTTAAATAGAGTTATATATATATATATATAATGGGACAGTGAGCAGCTCTCTAGTTTGCACTGTAACCTTAGGGGGTCTTTTTCCTTCCATCGTCTCATGACAGAGCACATTTACTGCCGCCTCCCGTCTCGCTGTCAGCACTCAGTGTCACCAAGGCCACGAGCCGCCGACTGGCAGCTTCTTTGACGTCTCTGCGTGGCACCTACATTACATTTACATGACTTCATCCGTCACAGATCAGCTCTCTGGAAGACCCTGTCAGAGCCTCTTACTTATTATGAGCAGACTGGTATTTCAAAGTGTCGCCTCAGCTGCAACGTGCTTCACTTTCACCTCTTCCTGCTGCTGTGACGCAACCAAACGTCTGCTCGTGCCAGAAAAACCAACAGGAACCAAAATAATTTCAATTACAGCCTCTTGTGAAGTCAGCAGCAATTTGATGTTTTAACTGGAACGTGAAAATCCCACCGAGGAGCATGTGACAAAAACAATCTGTGAGGTGCTTACAGCGAGAAATCCTTAAAGAGCTTAGAGTGATAATACCAAGGGGTGGAAATATGACGTTATTGCATAGTGTGGCATTCTGAGATTAAAATAATTGGCATATTTAGACCACTGTGTATATTTTTTTCAGTGCAGGATGGTTTGAAACTCTCACCTCTCCACGCTGCTGTAGCATCGGATGCTGTCTCCTCCACCCACTGTGTAGATCAAACCATCCAGGGTGCCCACGGCCACGTCGCCTCGCTTGTTGACCATACGTGCAGATGCTCTCCACTCGTTATACTCGGGACAGAACTGTTCTACCAAACAGGACGGGTCATCCTGGCTCCATCCCCCGACTAGCAACATAAAACAGGAAACAGCATCAGTAAACATGATCAGTCCTGTATCTAAAGTGCTGCCAGAAAACTCAACAACCCAACACAGAAATAACAAATACATTATACATTATACGGTGTTCCACAAGGGTCAGTCCTAGGACCACAGTTGTTTATACTATACATGAATGATTTTTGTAAGGTCCTGAAGGGAAATCAATTGTGTTTTTTGCAGATGATATGAATATACCTTATTTAGAGAGAAATGGCAATTAAAACAGGGGTTCGACAGGAATAAATAATCATTAAATCTGGGAAAAAAAACTTAATTTATGTTGTTTGGCAATCATAAAATAAACTCTTTATTTCAGATAAAGATTGATACCATTGAAATAGTGTATAAAAATCCATTTCTAGGTGTGGTACTGGATCACAAAATCATTTGGAAACCTCATATAAGGTATATAAAGAGAAAAGTTAGCAAAAAATGTCTCGTTACTATAAAGGAAAAGACACATTCTGAATTTAACAGCCTCTTTTACATTATACTGCTCACTGTTTTTGCTAATATACTGTGCAGAAGTGTGGGGTAACATATACACCGATCAGGCATAACATTATGAACACCTGCTGCCTAATATTGTGTTGGTCCCCCTTATGTGGTCCAAAATGCTCTGAACCATTGGGCATGGACAAGAGGACCTCTTAGGGTGTCCTATGGGGTCTGGAACCAGGACGTTGGCAGTGGATCCTTTGGGTACTCTGGCTTGTGCAGTGGGGTCTCTGTCAATCCAACTTGTTCCACTGCATCCTTTTGATGCTTGATCAGAATGGGGTCTAGGAAGTTTGGAGGTCAAATCAACATCTTGGGCCATTGTCATGTTCCTCAAGATGTTCCTGATGGGTTGATGTTGTTGCCATGTGGTGGGGTGCATTTTCCTGCAGGGGTAGGCCAGTGACATTTGGGATTTCCATTTGCATGAGGGAGTGTGCTTGTTCTGGGACAATGTTTATTTGGGTGTCTAAGTCTCATCATAGTACCAATATGATCAATGTTATTCA
>OMNN01038425.1:0-10867 GCA_900302755.1 Chromis chromis | reverse complement strand
CGTCCACACAAAGCCAAAACCCTTATAGTTTCAAAAACGTTCTTCATAAAGACGGAGCTGTTTCAGTAAATGTGTCCGTCCACACGAATTCACTTGATACGCCTGAAAACGATGTAACACACATGCCAGGCCTGTTGGTGGCGCTACACGCAACAGTGTACGGCGCCATTGTTGTTGTCTTTTTCTTAGTTTGGCGCGTTTATCGAGAGGTGGAGCTATGATGCAAGCGTGTCAGAAAAGAAGCGGACAGGGCGTAACAACGGTGCCACGTAAACGGCATTTGGAGATCTTTGCACTCTGGGACTTAGGTTCAGAAATGATCGTTTTCAGACCCCAGAACACCGGCTTCGTGTTCATGATACACGGGTTTGATGAACTATTTGTGTGTTTAGGCCTGGGCTCGTCTTCGTGTGGACGGGGCCTTAGACTGGATAAAAATGGCAGGAAAGATCAGGCGAAGAGTTGCACTTGTTGCCCCCCAAAATATTTCGAAGCAATGAATTTTATAGCAGTCCACTAGAATTTAATTTGATGTTTTTAATTTTGCTGAATGTGCTAATGAGTTCTGGAAGCAGGTATTGCATTAAGTCTATTAACTCTTGACGGATAGACAGAGGAAAATGAAGACCAGGTAACTGTATAAGGGCTATAAGGGTTCGTAAGCATGATAAGGTTTTTTTCACCTACTTCAGAAACCTTACCAGGATACCTCCTAGATTTTTCCACCATAGGCTCCACCGTACTCCTTGCTCCTGTACACTACTCCATCTCCAAAGTTGCTCCCCTCTTTAGCTTTGGAAACCAAATATTGCTGGTGCAACCGTGCAAGAATGTCGCAACAGGCACCACCAACAAAACTCTGCTTAACTGCTAAATGCAGACTAATCAGCATTGTCTGAACTTGTCTGGCTTGAATCAGTGGATGTGCAAAGGCCTGAACTCCAACTTTAACCTTAGACTTAGACAGACTATCTGGGTTGTTGGACTAATAGTTGGATAAATCAAGGAACATTTCACTTTTGACTCTAAGAAAGTATTGTGTGCATTCTTCAGAAGCATCTGACATTTAATAAACAAAGTAATAAATCCAATATTTGATCAGATCAATCAGCAACAACTTCAAAATGACTGTTGCAGCCAGACACACTTCTAGAGAAGCAGATGCTGTGTATAGCAAAAGTTAAAGCCCTTACCTGCAGTGTTTCATGGGCTGATTACTTGTAAGTATAGTGCAGTCACATCTTTTGAGTGTCATGATTATTTAGCATTTTCACTTTGCTTTCTTTCCTTTTTGCTCAAAGATGTTTCATTTTCAGGCAAAGAAAAAAATCTGTCTTGCCTTTTTCTTTCGGACTCCTGAACTTTTCAACTTCTCACCTCCTCTTGCCCTCCAAACCTGAACTGGTGCTTCAAGTGAACTCCTGGTTTCTTCTGCACACACCAGTGCACGCATACTCTGAAACACAACACACACACAAACACACACACACACACTTGACAAAGAGATTGCCCAGCAGTCATGTCACTCCGTATTAATTTTCCTACTGATTGACACGTCCTGCAAAACACACACAGATGCACACACATAGACATGCATGCAGAGTGACTGTACCTGTCACCTCCCTTGAATAGTATTACCTTTACCTCATTTTGTTCTGCCTGTCCATCACCTCTATTCTTCCTCTGCTGACAGCTCAATGGGCTCCTGTGGGATTTCGTATATGCGTGTGTGAATGAAAGGTTTTCGGCCTGCTGCCTGGCGCCACTTTGCCCACCCTCCGCTCTCCTCCACCAGACCCTCTTTTCTTGTAATGGGACAGTTGAGAAGATACGCTGTACTTGCTTGTGTGTGTGCGTGTGTGTGTGTGTGTGTATGCGTGCATGAGTAAGTGCATACTGTACGATGCCGCGAGGCCTCACGGCACTTCCACTCTACAGAACTCAGCCTTCGTCCTCTCTTTATCTGTTCTCAGCGGGTCGAGTTCTGCAACGCCCCAGGTCCTCAACAAAACCACTGAAGTAGAGTGACTGAAAGACAGACAGGCGGGACAGAAGAGAACTTGACAAGAACATGACTAGAACTGTGAGGCCCCGTCAGTGACACCTAGAGGCTACAGTGTTTATTATGGTACACCACAGAACAATGTAGGCTTGACAAGGCTGCTGGAGGAGCGGTCGTACCTATCAGAGCTTGGCAAGCACAGTTAAGAATGGGGTTGAGCTACATTCATGAAAAATAGTGCCAGAAAAGTGAATGGAGTGTCTTGTGTGAGTTCTTGTAACTCCAGTACAATGTGTTTCTTTGATCAGTGAGACTAGTAGCTGTTGAGATGACTTGATTGCACCTTGAGTTTTAGAAAGTCAAAAATACACGTCATGTTCCTTCTTGCTGTAGCCTACCCTGTCTCCATCACTACAGTTGCTCAACTCGTAAGCTCTGTAAACTAATCATTGCTTGTTCATTTAAAACTTAGCGCTACCAGTTCCCCAGAATGTCGTCACAAGACTTTGATTTAAAACTCAAGTAAAAAATGGAGATTTACCTGCCACTGATAGACTTAATCAGCTTTTTGTGATGTAATAGACAGTCATTTATATGTAAGCAGTCATGTTATCAGTTAGTGGTTAGCATTAGCATCTAGCATTAGCACTAGCTAAATGGTAGCATCGGCACTGTCACTACCTGGAGCATCTCCTAATCTGGCCTGGGTCAGTTGAATTAGCAGTTAGCATTAGCAGCTAGCAGTTAGCTAAATGGTAGCACCGGCACTGGTCGCTACCTGGAACATCTCCTAAAAAGACCTGGGTCAGTGGAACGTGGCAGTGCTGGTTGGATTGTGTAGGAGCAGTGTGAACTGACACTAGGGGGGGGCGACTCTGGGATGCCAGAGTTCACTTCTTAGCCTCCTGGAGGTGTCGTGGGACTAAGTAGGCAAAACACCATTGAAGGGAGGTTTCCACCTGATGACCCCCAGAGACATGTTAGGAATCACTGCTCACTGGTAGGTATAGTGACAGAGTAGGGATCCTAGGTCCTTCATTGAATCCTCTCCTTGTGTCTTATGTTTCAATTAATGTAAAAGTCCTGCTTCTTGCTTTAAAGTTCCCATATTGTGCTCCTTTTCAGCCAAATAATTAAAGTCTCACGTGTCCCCACACACTGTGTCTTTCAGTTTTTCAGCTCAAAATACTGCAAAGATGCTTAATATCACCGTAACTGTACAACTCTAGGTGTTAGGAGCTTTTCTAAACAGGCTGTTTTGCTCTGAAAACCAAGGATCTAATGCCATTCCTGCCCCCTTCGGGAAGAAAACGCTGGCTGCGTTCCAAATCGCATACTTTTTCTTTTTTTACTGTAAGTACAGCTTCCCTCACAAATAGCATATTGTTTCATGCAGCATACGTACAGTTGGGACATACTGCTTCTTCATAATAATGCATAATAATTGAGGAATGGCAGAAGTAAACATCTTTATATCTTAACAGCTTTTCCACCTCCAAGTTTATAACAAACACAAAACACAATGGTACCTTTTAAAGTGTCATTAAACAGAGAAGAACAATGACATGATTGCACGAGCTGCTTGGTGATCTGATGTGACATTTTCATCCACATGATGGGATTTCGGGTTCACTGTTGTTTGGGCGACTGATTCTTGTTTACCAGTGTAGCCAGCAGTTGTACCATCAGCTGTATCTGTGACTAAGAGCTCATGGAGGCATGTAAAGTGCTTTAGAACATGTTAACATGATACACATATTTTTAGATTCAGTGAAATACACTTTACCAGGACCAATCTCCCAAACTTGCAAAAGAATCATCACAATTTTTCTTCAAATTCTAAGTAATTCAGAGATAGTTAAGTGCACATCCATGCCCGTGTTACACGCAGAAACTGCTAACAGCTAATTCAACACACTTTTAATGATGCTAATTTGTTAAACTGTAATTAAATATTGGCTAAAACATGCAGTTCACTTTTTAGCCCCCAGTATAGCTCACTGAGTCCAAAACAACCTTCTACCTATACCTACCTAGCTATGGGTACTGTACTTCCAATGTTATATTTGCACTATTAACATTTTCGGCATTATTAAGGCTCCTTATTACGTTTACAGTGTGATAAAAGGGACCATTATGTTTATGACTGGGTCTGTTCCTGAGAGTTTACACAAGTCTCTGCCTTATCTGTTCTCTCAGTGGTTACAGCTCGCCCATAATGTACATTAGAGTCCTTTCAGTGCCTGGATTCTTTGTTTTGTCTGCTTTTTCACCTCTCATTATATCATTCTTTCTTCAGAGGCATGTTGGTTTCAGATTTTGTCCACCTTTCTTTGCTCTGATATGACACTGGGGAGCTTGAGGACTTGTCCCTCAAGGATATAGCGAAGATAAGAGCTTGTGTGAGTCCGTGTGCACAGTTTCATATGTATGTAAATGTGTGCATGTGTACATTTCCTCAGGTATCAAAAGATAGGCGAGTATGCACCATACTGTATACTCCTTCCCATGCATACGTATGTGCTCGTGTGCTGTGCGAGTTCACATATCGGAAATTTGAGAGATTGGAGTGTATGCAACGTAGGACTGATCTGAGTGCCTGAGTGTGTTTACTGAATACATGAGCGCATGTGTTCATGCAGTCTGTGACTAAGACTTGGCACAAACTCCAAGGCCCCTCAGATTGGAAAATATGCACTCACAATTACACACTGTTACCCTACCTATCTCTCTCCCGGGATGTACCTTCTGGTCCGTCTTTGTATGTTCTTCATGTTTGCCAAGTTTCTCTCCGAGAGCCAAAACAAGACCAGGCAGTAGCTGAGCGCGTCTGCGAGAGATAAAACTTGTGGAGAAAAGTCTGAAAATTTGAAACACTGTCCTTTGAGAGGAGACGTGACTATAACGAGTGGAGTAAAAACTGTCAGAGAGAAAATCAGAAACTGAAATACTGTCCTTTGAGAGAGACAAGACAAAGAATGAGGAGAGTAAAAATTGCCAGAAAGAGAGAGTGAAGGCTTCCAGACAGGGTCAGAAAGCTTAATGCATTTCTAATAGGAGGTACCTCAGAAAAACATGGGAGACAAGAAAGAGGGGGAAAGAGATAAAAGGCAAGGGACAAGTAGGCAGAGGGATGATAAGTGAAGGTACACGAGGGAGGGGGGGAAGAGAAAAGGTAAAGGGAAGGAAAAACTGACAGACAAATTTACGCAGAGCAGGTGAGAAGAGAACGGCGGCATGAGTGTGTGATGTTTAGTGAAGGTTTGTGTGTGTTTTGTTGGGCGGGGGGATGAGACAAGGCTGTGATGGCCTTGTGTCAGTCACCCTATGGCAGCTCTTTAACCCTGTAATTTATCACATCACTCTCCTTGCAGTGATGGGACCACTGCGCCAGCTGACAGCACTGCCTCTGGCGTGAGTGTGTGTTTGTGTGTGAGGAGGAAGCCTGGGAAGAGAGAGAGAGAGAGTGCACACACCTGTGAGAGAGGATTCTTGAGATGTCAAACAAAATGTCTGTAAGCCTGCCTTTGCTTTTTTTAGGCCTCGCTTTTGTTGCAGTGAAGCTCCAAGCATGATCGCCAAAATAGTTTCTGGCCTTGCGTTTGTTTTGAAATAAACTGCATCTCTCAGTAAGTTTCTATTAATAAGTTACCTTCATTAAAGAGTGACCTTTTCAAGAAGTCACTCATTTGTGCTAATTGCTGCCACCAGCCACCAGTCAGTGATGCTTAGAGTCTTGATAACTCTCTGCACTCAAGAACTGATTTAAAGAGGTCATGAAATCGAATATGTAGGCCCTTTAAAGACCTGCTCCGTTGAGAATCTAGCTTATTGTATCTTTTTTAACATGTCCATGTGATGTTTTATAGATTGTAGAAGGCATTTCATGACCATGGCCTTCCACCCATTCTTCTGACACTCAGCCACCAGGTCAGCATACTTGGCCTTCTTTCATTCCATAGCTTCCTCCATCCGATCTTCCCAGGGGACAGTTAGCTCCAGTAGCACTACCTGCTTGCGTAGTAGTAGTAGTTTTACAGAACTGGAGAAGAGTTGAGGTGAGCTGGTGTGTTTGAGCTGCTCGAGTGTAGGAAGAGGCATGGACTTCATAGATCTGCACACTCTGGAGGAAGCAACAGTGTAAAGAAACATCTAAGCTATTTAAGGCAGGAAAGGATTCATTTTATTGGAAAAAGACTCCTAAATATCTAACTTTGATACCCAGAAATTAGTTTTTAGGTGTTAAATCAATGACCAGTAAGAAGAAGGTATTTTGCATTTAAAGCATAAAGCAAATTGATTATACTCCCTGTGTTTGTTATTACACTACTGGAGGGTTCCAATGCATGTGTGCACTCCTGCCTTTGTAGCGTAGTTGCTGCGCAGACTGTACTTTGAGCTGCACACAGAAAGATCCACATGGACTCCTGGAGTGATGACAAAATATAGGTCACAAAAACCTTTGCACACTGGTGGATATGGAAAGTATAATACAGTCTTAAGATGACAGTAGATGCAGCTGAATATGCGAGTGTACAGTACAGTTTTGTGTTCCCATTAGTGGCATGCCTGCAACATTAGATAGACATGATTGGGATATACACTCACCGGCCACTTTATTAGGTACACCTTGCTAGTAAATGGTTGGACCCCCTTTTGCCTTCAGAACTGCCTTAATTCTTCATGGCATACTTTCAACAAGGTGTTTTACTAGAAGACATTTTGGCGCAATGGCTGTTGTTTTAAAATGAGACATTGATTTGACTTGGCTTTCTAGTGTTTCTGCTCAGGTGGGCTTGGTAGGTTGTGTACCATGTGGTGTAAAGATCAGGAGATACCAGTCCTCCTCCAACAGGATCTTTAGGATAGAAATCACTCAGATGCAAACCAAGTACATACACCTGGTTAGCCCCTGTAGCCGGACTCGGTGTGTCCATGCATACAGTCAGTGGATGTGTAGAACAAAAGGTGAGTGTTGGCTTCTGTTAGCTTAGATAAATGTCAGTTTGAGTTGAGACTGTTGAGAGCAAGAAGGAGTGAGATGTGACAGGACTGCTATCCTGATATCTCAGAAAGGCTTTCATTGTTTCTCTGGTTCGAGAAAACCAGCCTCAGATAAATATTTACTCAAAGTTCTGCCTCTGACTTTTTGTATGTATCTCTGCTGCACACACACACTCGGATATATCCAAGCGCACTCTCACAAAGACACTTTTTGTTGCTCTTTGCACACACACACTCACACTCGGTAACCACCCAGAGGGGACAGTGAAAGAAGAGCAGAGAAAGAGATGCAGAGAGCAGACAAGGTCGTAGTTCCTGTGGACTGTCTTTGAAAGGGGAGTCGTATGTTTTCCCTCCCGTCCTTTGATGTTAAAGCAGTCTCTTTACCGGTGTAAAGACAGGCTACAATAACCTAGACCCCCTCCCCGGCCCTCACCCAGCCCTCTGTACGCCGACTGTACACCCCCACAAAGCTCTGCGGGGGGACAGGTAACCCACAGCAACCCCAGCCAGAAACCAGAATGAGTATGGCAGCTGTCCAGGACCTGAGCAGCGTGCTGGGTGTGTGTGTTTGTTTGTACTTGCCTCTATGCCCGAGTGTGTGTGCTGTATGTATATGTGTGTGTGTGTATACGTGGAAATTTGTGAGTTGCTGTCGAAAATATGATGTCCAATTTTAAAAACAAGAAAGAAGATGGGGACTAAAAGTGTGGACAGTCGTGGAAGTCAGGTGGACAACTAAAGACACCTTGAAAAGTCAGAAAAAAAATCTTATATCATATATAACAGATGTAATATATAAATGGTAAATGTCTACACTTATATAGCGCCTTTTCTACCTTAGTGACACTCAAAGCGCTTTACAATGTGTTCCTCATTCACACACCAATGGCAACAGAGCTTCCATACAAGGTGCCTGCCTGCCATTGGGAGCAACTTGGGGTTCAGTGTCTTGCCCAAGGACACTTCGGCATGCGAAGGGGCCGGGGATCGAACCGCCAACCTTGTGATCAGTGGACAACCCGCTCTACCACCTGAGCCTCAGCCGCCAAATATATAGTGTCATTGATTAAAAAATACATATATTCTGTACATAACAGACGCATCAGATACAACATTATAAGAGTGAATTCCAGAAACTGGAATAATCAATAAAAAAATCAAGAGGAAAAAATATTTTTTTTCTTTTCTTCCACAAACAAAAAGCGAAGAACACACCCTACATCCACCCCACAAACTCAAACCACAAATACAGACGCGTGTACAGTAATTAAAGTTTTTACTTTTAAATGCAGTAATTAAAGTAGGCCCACCAAATTGGCATCCTACGCTGTAAAACAATAAAGAAAATAAAAAACGTTCAAATCTGGCAGCAAGGATGCCAGCAAATATACTTTAATAAACAGTGGAGTACCATAATGTTCAAAAACTTCAACGTCAGTAAATATTTGTAAACTAATTGCATTTTTAGCAGATTTAAATACAGTCAAACTTACTATTTCTATAGATTTTTGATGTGGTCATTATGTACAGTTTTGGCCTATCTGTAATTTATTAAAACAGGGGACATCTGTAAAATAACAGTTAAAAAATTACCATTTTTTAGTATTTAATATACATAAATTTTATTTTAAGTAACAGCAAATAAATGTACAATAACAATTTTTGCTTACATTAATACAGTAAAAAAATTTTTTTACAGGCATATGTTGTAAAAGAATGAAAGAATGAATTACTGTTTAGAAAAATATAGATGTTTCTTGTGGACATTGTTTACAGTTTTGGCCTCTTCTATATATTTATTTGGTTAGCATGAAAATCATACTTTTTTCTGCAATTTTACTGGCTATTTTCTGTAATTTTCCCCAAAACAGGGAACATCTGTAGCATGAAAGTTGTTTAAAAAATATATTTTTTAAAATTAAATCTTTTTATTTTTTATAGGGTACTCAAGTTAAAAACTACTACATAATGATCTGAGATGTCTGACTGCGTTGTAGTCAGTGAATAGGAGTAAATAGTTGGGCTTTATGTGCAGGTGTAAAGACAGAACTCTACAGTCATTAGACAAACATGCTGATGTGTATGACTTTTACAGTGTAGAGGAATGACAACCACAGTAAATGAACTCATCTTCAGTTACGCTTTACCTTAGTGCACACCAAGATACCTCATCCTGAACAAACCTTTTCATCTCAGCTCAGCTACATACTATGTGGCCACAGAGCTCATAGACACACATCATTCTTGTCCAGCACACATTCACCCATGTGCTCTCTCATATTCTGTATCTCCATCAGCCTCCTTGTTTCTTCTATTCTGCCATAAATTCCCTGAGACCCCGACAGCTCCTCAGAACAAGGTCTGGAGAACTTTTAGGCTAGCCAGATGGGCAATAACTAAATGAAAGCTGGCTGAAATGAGGTTTTCCTTCCAAAAGGGCTGACTTCCTCTAAAAAAAGCTGGTTAGGAGAGGATGAAAGAATCCTCTTATGTCAGTAAACTCGTTACGCCGGCGCTGCCATGCCATGCTAGCCCCAGCGTTTCCATGGCACCCAGTGTTATCTACACGTATTTTTGTTGGGACTTGTAGTTTTGGGGGTTGAGTAGCAAAATGAGATTTTTTTTCCCCCCACACCAAGAGGAGCAAGAGGGTAAAGATAAGAGAGAGTCCCCTCTCAGCGTTAACGAGAGAAAATAAGAGAGAGAGAGGATGGAGAGACGGAGACCTTCAACTGCACAGATAGAAAAATGAATGGCCGACACAGCAACACCGCTGCACCTCTGCTGCTCTGTACAGAGATCCTAACTGTCCTGCAGGGAGCTTACTCCTCTCATACACCTGCTACTGTATACTGATCTGACTTCATCCCTGGTATGATGTCAGTCTTGCACATGTGAGCAAATGTATGGGATCTAAGACATGCTAGGCTAATATCCACTCTCATTAGATATATATATTACATGTAGGGGCATAAAAAAGATCTTAGTCAAGCTAAGCACATGTGATAGCACTGTTATACCCCAAAACAAACTACTAAAAAAAATCATTGAGCAGTGGTTCTCAACTGGTGGGTCGGGACCCAAAAGTGGGCGCAAAGCCATTTTTAGAGGGTCGCAGAAGCACAACCCCCCCAAAAAAGTAGTGGTATAAAGTCTTTTATTTTAAAGGACGTGTTTCTTATGACACAGTTTGCTTTCAATAGCAGGATATTTAGTGGTGGTGACACCAGTAGTTGCCCACTATTAACCTCTAGATGTGGCTCTGCCAGTTTATTGGAGAAATTTATGCTAAAACGTGCCAAAAATAAACCAAAATGTGCTCAGAATCTGTCAAAATGGGCCAGAATATACCCCAAAACTTGGCAAAAGTGTCCAAATATACCAAAATAAGCAATAAAATAAGCCAAAATTTTCCCAAGCT
The DNA here is from genome assembly GCA_900302755.1 of Chromis chromis. Classification (NCBI taxonomy): domain Eukaryota; kingdom Metazoa; phylum Chordata; class Actinopteri; family Pomacentridae; genus Chromis; species Chromis chromis. Next base: position 437 of record OMNN01038425.1, on the reverse strand, counting down.
GTATCAAAATGCGTTGAGACTACACCCAAATAAACCTTAATTTGTTAACAGGAACAGCAAACTTTAAAAATTTGGGTCACGACCGTTATTAATAGAGACATAGTGGGTCCTGAGGTCTCAAGCGATGTCCCGCTCACATCACTAACACGTCACAAGTAATATTAATAATAATCTAACCTTTATTGATCCGCTTGGGGAAATCCCTTCTCTGCATTTGACCCATCCTATTCAAAGTTAACCTTAACTATACATACTAGGAGCAGTGGGCTGCCGCGGTGCAGCGCCCAGGGAGCAGTCAGGGGTTAAGGGCCTTGCTCAAGGGCCCACAGTGGTGGTTACTGGGACAAACTGTCGCTCTCACTTTCCCACCTCAACCTCTTGCCAGTCCGGGGACTCGAACCGGCAAGAGGTTGAGGTGGGAAAGTGAGAGCGACCGC
>OMNN01038415.1:0-23176 GCA_900302755.1 Chromis chromis | reverse complement strand
ATTGCAAGTTGCCCTGTTGTCATCCTTTCTCGTGAAATGTAACCAAACTTTCGAGCGTTTGTGCCGCTTGGGCGCCATGTTTCCTGCTGGCTGCACTGGTGAATGATGTCGCCACACACGTTGCGTAGCTTGCGTAAGCTATGCAACGTGCGTGGTGACGTCATTCGCACCCACTGGACTTGATAAGGGAAATCTTTTGAAAAATTGGCAAACGATTCCATGGAATTGAAACACTGGGAACCGATTCTCAACAAGAATTGGTTTTCGATTCCCATCCCTAATGACTAGTGCATGTAGATGGTCACTGGATATACTTGATTAAGTTTAGAAAGAAAAGAGTGTTTTGAAACATATTAGTGTGGATGAAGCCTTTTAAAGCACGCATACCTACTATTTTCAGCAAGCAAACACTATGCTCATTGCAGATCAGCCAATTACCGTGGAAAAAACACCAGTGAAAACCTGACTATCGTCTTTGCAGCGGGTGGATGGAATCAACATATATGTTTCTTTTACTTGCACAGAAAAAAAGAGAACCACAACAACTTTGCACTCTTTGGGACCAATTTCACACTGTCCTCTTTGAAAAACCTCATTTTATAGCTGAGGACAAATCCAGCGAGAGAAAACGAGAAAACCGGATCACATTGTATGGTGTTAGTGGGGTTATGCAAGACTAATGGGATGTCAACCTCTATCAGATCAGCCTTGTTCGTGACCCTGGGTCAAGCCGAAAAGCTTCACAGAAAACACTGTCACTATGCTTTCACAGCAGCTTTTAAGATTTACTTCCCTGCTGTCTATAAAGAACATGCTGGTTTTAACAATCTAAATTGAAAACTGCTGGAGGGGAAAATGATAGTGTGTCACAGGCAGGGAAGTGCCAGCGGTGGAGGGGACCGTAAAGAGGCAGTGACAGGCCGACGTGTTGGCACCCATCAGGAAGAAATGATTACCTCGGTAAGGAGAGAACAGAAGAGTGGGGAGGGGACACACAGGTTTCAACTTGACTATTCATGTTGATGCACTTCTTGAAAAGTGCAGGCACAGATTCAAAGGTTAAAATGAAGCCCGGCAACTTTTACACAATAGTCCTGTGATACAATGATTGGATGAATCACAATAGAGAGTTTTAACGTAAAAGCAGACACAGGAAACAGGTTATTTAGTTGTGTCAGTATGAGGCATGAACTAAATCACCAGGATAGAGGAACATTACTAATAGGGTGAATAAATTAACAGGTAGGTGGAAAGATATAGTTTGAACTCCGAGGCAGCATCACAAGGACAGTCAGGTGATCTACAGTAAAGTCACCAGTGACACCTAGTGGGCAGGTGTGGTAAAGTTCCATCAAACCACATACAATCTGTATCACATTAAATATAGTAAGAGGTCTTTAGGATACCACTGCAATTAAACAAACAACTCAAATGATTTCTCCACAGCCCTGTCTCCTAAAAAGTATGATCCTATATAACAAAACTGCATTCTCAAGAACGTTTTGAGGGAAATTGATTTCTTTCCAATTATGTTTGTGACATATCGCAAATACATTTCCAATCAAAATATCATTGCCATTTGTTTTACAGCTTTACTGTCACTGCTTTTTCGCCAACCTGTCATATATTAGATGATGCATTCGCGTTACTCATAAAATCAAGGGGAACACCCCATATTGTGAGAGGGTTGTATTTAAACCCAAAGCATTTTCCTAAATCTAACCAAACACAGACTGAGAATAAAACTTGAGTGGAAAAATATTGATCTCAAACAGGAGCACAAACCCCGATCTTTGAGGTGAAAGTCTTGATGTGGACCTTTTCCTCCACCTCCCGTCGAACATGGACTTTATGGCTCTTTGAAAGTAGAAACATTTCTTCCTCCTTCATACCGTCACCTTTAGGGGATAAAGTACATTTCTTTCAAAACCTAAATCACAATGCAGTTTCGTTGTATAGGAACATAGTTTTTGTATAACAAGGTTTCTCTCAAAAGAACAACCTCCAGTCTGAACCATCAAAGTGTGTTCTCAGCTTTAGGTGAATATTACTGTATATGTGGAAAAAGTTGTATTTTTAGCTACAGATGGAGATGAAAAAATCTGATAAAATGCCTAAAGAGATAGCACTTGAGAAAGCATCCATTGAAGACTACAAACCTAAAAAATAAGAAAATCTGAGGGAGTGGAGTTAGAAATTATGAATTTACAAGACCTCTGTAGACTGCTACTCGTCCCTACTTGAGGCAAGCATTTCATATTAACTCAATCAGTTTCACATTTTAAAAACTCATAAGACTACAAGGGCTAAACAATTATTTAACCAAATTCAGGTATCAAATGTTTTCGGCAGCGAAAAAGTTAACCACAGCCACTCCATTGTCTCTGCATATTTAACTTTTTAAGCATTTAAAACATGCTCAGAATTATATGGAATTTGGAAACAAAATGTTACCTCTCACTTCTCAAAAAATGTCCTTTCATTTACTTTATCATTTAATCACACCTCAGGTCCTTGACTTTTAAACCCAGAGAGCAGACTCAAAGAGCTAAGAAGCATATGAACACATATTTAATGAATTAAAAAATCTTTTCCTCCTATCCTTTAAAGCGACATCAGTAACTTATGATGGCTGCAAAGCTGAATCATCCATCAGCGGGCTTTAAGCGCTCTGGAGACACAGATAATGTAGTGTAATGTTTAAGCAATACGGGCACAATTCAAGCTGCGACAGTGAAACCGACTCCTGCTCTATAACAAGCCCTCAGCATAAGCAGCTCCAAATACTCTCATTAAAAGCTCATTGTTTGGTGCTCGTGGTATAAAAAGCATAGACGATAAGAAAAAGCAGCAGCCTCAGTGTCAGCCCGCTGCTCTCCACAATCCGATCAGATCCACTGAGCTGCAGTGAACTACCGTGTCTCAGAGAACAGAATGCTGCTTTGTGATCAGCTACAAATATAGAAAATCCATTTGTTCTCCTCCAACCACAGAACATCAGTCATACAGACAGTCCCAGTCCACCAGGAGTTCACCAGCCTCTGGCCAACTTTCACGGAGGTCTCTACTCCATGAAAGGTGTAAAAATAATTGCCCTTTCTCCCCACTTGCTCTGTGATGTGTGTGTATATGTGTGTGTGTTTGTGTGTGAGTACACTTGACTTTTAGCCATGAGTTGTTTTAGAAAATCAAAAACAGAAATAGATGTTCAGCAACAAAATTAATCTCACCTGAGAGGTAGCAGCTGGGTGAACTGTAGCCTTCCCAGTGCAATACAGTTAAGAGACAGGCTCACAGATGTAACCTCACTTTGTTTTTATCAAATCTCTCCTTAAGGGATGTTGTGACACATTACACAGATAGCAGCAGTTTATTGTTGAAACACATTTCACATATAAATTTTAATAAAGCATGTTTACAAGTTTAATTTGATTAAATAGCATTGTTTGCTTGAGTTTTTCCAGTTGAAATCAACATTTCTATGTGAGAGAAATAATCCTATTTGACTTCTGCATTATCTTTTTTTGGTAAAATGTGCACAAAGATGGGACTTTTTCTAATGACTTCAAATGTTTCTCATCTCATATTTCAACTTAGAATCACAGATTATTTGATCTACTTGTTCAAAATTGCAGATTCTGAATGAAAGGCATGAAAAAAAATTACAGTGAACATTTCAGGCCTTGAACACTTTCTGAGACATTGTTAACTAAACATAGCTTCAAATTTCAACGTGCAAATAAACATGCTCAATTTTTTTTGTAAAACAAAATTATCCAAGAAAGTATTTGATACATCAAGGTAAAATGTACACCATTTAAAATATCCATTGGTTTTCTTTTTGGTAAAATGTGCACAAAGATGGGACTTTTCATAACAACTTAAAATGTTTTTCATATTTCAGCTCACCCATAATCCCATAGTTATTTGATCCACTTGTCCGATGGGCAGATTCTAAATCAAACACGTGATAAGAAATAACAGTAATAATTTCAGGCTTTTAATAGTTCCCAAGATACTGTCAAACATAAAAACATAGCTTCAAATTTCAATGCTTGAAAAAACACGCCAAAAGTGTTTTGTGTGTTTTAAAAAAAAAAAAAAAAGTTCTTGGGAAATATTTGATCCATCAATCCAAAATTTCACAGATATATTCATAGTTTATGATTAAAAACTTTCATGCAAATTAGAGATGGTCGAACAGATGATGTATTAAGGTGGAATAAACCCACATGCAGTCAGACACTGATTGAGTTGAGTAGTCTATTTAATGTTTGTTTTTAGTGTGTTGATCTGCTAAATCCTATTTATTTGACTGACACATTAGTTGAATTTATTTCCATTAGTTGTTTTATTGGCCATGCTGTATTCTTATTTCTGATCTCTTTCTGAGGTTATTTCCTGGGATCAGCATTGTCACGGAGACGCCACTGATAGTATTGAGAAGGACTTGGTGTTTTCAATCAGCCTCACTGGAACACACCAGCTGGACTGAGGAGAAAGGATGGGTTAGGAATGACTTGTTCTGTGTGAAGGTAACTTTGAATCTTTGTACATAATATATAAAATATATAAAGTATATATCAACTGTAGCCCAATTGTTGTAGACACCATCCCTTTCTGGGTGAATGTCACTTAGTACTGTGCAAGTGTAAACGTTTTAAATGTAATAATTCAGCTCACTTAAGAAAGGAGCATTCCATGGTCAGAAATTTACATTCTAACATTCTGACAAAGGTGCAGTGGATAGTCAGTGTTTACTTTATGAACTCTGTGGCAGGTTCCATCTTACAACTAATTGCAACACATTTTCTTGACTTTATTCAGGCCATAAACTGGAAAGGACATTCATTTGATCTTTGAGCAGTTTAATTAGTGAATCATCACTCAGCAGCATTTTGGCAAACAAGGTATTTGAACCCCAGTGACAGTGACTGAGTCTCTTGACAGCAAAAATAATGACCTTTTGTGGATTTGTGCCAATGGACTTTTTTGATTACAGAGGCAGCATATTGGAATCACTTTTAGCTGACAGTGTGTGTTTGTCTGGGTTTGTTCAAGGTATACAATGTCAACTTTTTCCTGGTTACAACATCCTGAAGCTTACACAGCATACATTTAGAGTGAGTGCAGGTAACTATACATAATGTATTCTTGAAGACAAAATCCTGCAGCAAGTTCCCCACTAAACCTACCTCTCTCTTCACTATGCCATCTCTCATCTTTACCCACAACTATAGGGGGTCCAGACCCCCTATAGTGAAAGTAAGTTGTTCCCCCAATATAATATTATGAACAACAAGGCAAGATTTACAATTGGCATTCAGAACAAGTGTCTGTGGAAAAATCTCAGGAAATTTGTCCGGAAGTTAATCCTTCTAGTAAGCACAAAAGTCTCAGTTTGCATGCTTTTTGTCAGCAGAGGTGAGCACACACAGAGGTACTCCCACCACCACCACCATTTAAGACCACACCACTCGCCTCCATTGTTTGACAGAAGAAAAAAATCCAACAGGGGATACCTGACCAGCAAAACAAAGGACAGAGAAAGGAATGTAGTCTTATTTCGACATACAGAGTTGTGACAGCTGAGGTGAAATAGTGCCACCAACATTCCCCCTACTTCAACAGGATATCACCAAATAAATCTAAACTATACCACAGTGGTATGTCATGAAAATAAAGTTCCATTTATCTTATCTCAGTCATTAGCTATGCAGAATGTAAAAAAAAAAAAGCAAAGTGGGAGGAAGGAGGAGTGGCACAGTTTGATCTTATGGATAATTTCCTTTTTGGTTTTAACTCACTGATTATGGAATAAATTTCTGTATCAGTGATGTCTAATAAGTTCTAGACCACTTAGATGTATAGTGGACATCAGCAGCACAGGTGGAACAACAGCAGGAGCATGAAACTCAGCAGATTTCTCCTGGATCAACAAGTGCCCCCCAATCATTCAAGTGACTTCCTTTTGGTGAGATGTGTTAAACTGTGTGTTACTGGGGGACTCTGCATAGCCAGCTATGACATAAACACTACGCAAGTCACCAACCAGTCTACTCTGCACTTCAACAATTTCCTCTTGAGTTTAAACCAAAAAGCCACCAATTCATAGAGAACAAAATCAATAAAAATTTGTCTCGCTATTAAGTGTTTTGTCTGTATTCCATATCACTCCACTGCTGTTGACAAGAACCAAATCATTGCTGCATTTGGGCGACATATTCATTGTTTCCAATGAACACAAACCTGTTTAGCTTTTCCACTTACAAGAAGCTTTCTCAGCAAAGACCTTCCCTCCAGAGATCAAATGAAAAACGCATTTGCAAAACTTCTACTACACTGAAACTAACAGTATGGATGTATCAAGCTTTGGGTGCACAGACTGTACAATGCTTATTAGCAGGAAACATGGAGTGTTTGGTTTGGTCTTCTTAATGCATTTTTCATTTAAAAAAAAAATCACACCATGCACATCTCGATGCACACACATAGGGTAGTCTTACATATTCATCAGTCACTACACCCTCCTGACTTATAGAGAAAAATTATTTGATCCACCCTATCAGTAGACTAGTCTCACTCTCTACACAATATTTCTTCTCACTGATTGATGAAGGACTTGTCTTTTTCATGGGTCAAGTCATTTTAATTAGCCGTCATGCCAATATCACAGGCCAGAGGAGGCGCATCTGACAGGTTGGAGGAATCTTTATTGAACTCTCACTCACAGCCACTCAAGTCGAACACAAGAGACTCAGATCAGGTTGGAGCTGAGTGAAAATGAAATGTACACACTGACATGAATTAAACATCTTTTAGAGATGATGACATGAAAGGATATATCTGCCCAAGGTGTGCTTTGAGCTCCATGATAGGCCAAAAAGTCAATGTAGGTAAGGTTTTTTGCTCCAAATCACTGTCTGCCGTCTAACCTAATTATCCCAGCAAGCCAGGGTAAAGGTAATTTGGCCTGACTGATTTAGATTAATGCTGCTCTCCCTGCACACCAGCTGCACGCAGTGGACTTACTGCTTTACTGGTTCCACCTCCTGCCACTTTGCATCGTAGTGACAGCCAGAGAGCCCCCTCAATACTCAACAAATGGCGCCGTGATAGGAGGTTCATCTCCGAGGCTTATTAATAGGGGCAACACAGAGCGCACAAAGCATACAGTATGTCTTATAAATAACCTTTAACTGAAAAAGACATCATTTTAATTGCTAGAGGATGGTTGTCCTTGCTGACAGGCCTGCTCTTGAATACAAATGTAATGTTGCGCGTCACACAATTGTTAGCTTGCTGCTGTGGTTCTTCAGCTTGGTATATTGAATATTGGTAATAATGAAAGTTAAAATGGGTTAATAAAAAGTGCCTCTTTGGTTTACATAATAATAATTTGACATTTTGGGAAATATGAATATTCCCTATTGTACTGAGAGAAGGTTGATCGGTCTTATTTTTTGCATTTCTCTTCATTTACATATTAAAAAAAAAAAGATACAACCTGTTAATTGGAGAAAATCTAAGGTGTTGCTAGTCATATTTTAGAATCGCATGGCTTTTAAAGAAAACAAACCAAGTGCTGACCTCAGGATAACAGAGCACAAGGCTGCCTCTGTGTGTTGCTGTGCATTGATGGTTATGCAAAACAACACCAAGGCCAATTCCTTGTATGTGCCAGCTTAACTTGGCAATAAAAGTGGTTCTGATTGTGATTATTACCTTGGATTTTACCCGGATTTTACCCAGGCTGCCAATTCAACAAAAGGTTTTATTTAGGGGTCAAATGTTATTCCACCTTTTCTTCAGCTACATTCTAGCTAAAGAAATGAAACTGTAAAATTCTCATTACAGTGCTTGATGGCAGATATACAGTACATCACGGTATTTTCAAGTCAACATAAGCTGAATTTGCAGTCATCTCTCTCAGATCAGCCTCTCCAGTGAAAGTTGTTCAGTGTATGATTTCATTTTCTTCCCCCTTTCCTCTGACCATGAAGGATGCCTGATTTAAATTCCTCCTGACTCTACAATCCTATACTCCATGATCCCTTCTTCCACTTGTAATGGCCATGTCTCCAGGCAGCTCAGCCCTCCATTAGTGACACTGATTAACCCTGCGATGTCTGGTTGTGCACTGCTTGATGGGGCAGGACAGGCGATGGATCTGAGAACAGGCCTGTTGAGGAGAAAGGCAGCCCAAGTGGACTTGTTAAAATGTATGAGTTTTATCACGTCTTATTCGAGGCTACTTCATTTGCTGGATGAAACGGAGATGTACAAGAATGCGGCTGAATGAGATCTGGTATTGGATTTTCACACAGGAGTTGACCGGGCTGCCAATTAGATGTAATTTGAATGGTGCGGCTCTAATTTGTTCCCTCTTCGGCTGGAAGGAGGCCCAAGTTCATCTAAAGACACAGAATAGATACTTTGTGTTGAGGGGAAAGGGAATCAGATTATGGATTTTACTGAGAGAACATACTGTCACACAATAAATGCACATTATATCAGAGTATCTACATGCTTTTGAAGAACTAAAAATGGACAGTTAAGTAAGCTTTTTGTTTCAATTCCACAAATAGACTGCCCTCCATACTGCCAATCACAAGCGGAGGTAGTACTTCCTGTTTATGTACTGTTGTAAACCTATGACATGTGAATTTGTGCTTGTGTATAGTTTGTAGTTTGTTTTGAAGATATGTAACCACTGTTTCTATATTGGGCAGTTTGCATATAATAGTCAGCTATATCTAAACACACAATCAAATGCTGTACTGAGAATATTACCACCAATATCTTGCTAAATAGCATTAAATGATACCATTGATATATTAGATTGTAATTAGTGTGGCATTAAACAGTACTGGCAAACGAGCACAAGGAGTTCCTGTTTTGAATGATTCAGTTTGTTACTTGTGCCAAGCAAATGAAGCTGCATTCAGAACATCCATTCTGAGGAAAAGCTCAAGTGCAGACAGAGGTCAAGCTCTTAACTCAAAACTTAGCTAGGCGAGCTTTCATTCCCTGCAGACATTGTGGATGCAGTACAAGCTATCCAAGTTAACAGGCTGGCCTTGTATTGTTTCTTTGTAAATGCATCACAAATAAGAAAAACATCAGAAGAGTGAATGATGGATGAAAGGATGTTGTGCTGCCTTTTAATCTTTACTAGTTAAAGCTAGGTAGGATAAAAAATATCCACTGTGCTGCTCAGAGGCTATTAACAACTTTTAAAGTAGAATGTTTTCTTGTATGTTCAAATGCATAAACCAAAACTGTGAATCAGTTAATACACCTTAAATGTAAACGCTCTCTTGCATGACATAAGCTTTAATAGTGCACTTTAAAAATGCTTTTGTATTTCAACACGATTATGCAAACTGTGAATATTCTATTTCGTCACTAGAGGGAAAAAGTGTCAGAGCATGACGATATTTCGGTGCACTCTGGGAGCATTACACCTACGACAACAAGTGAGAAGGCAGTCGAAACCTGGCTAACTTAGCTTAGCACAGACAGGAAACAGGGAAACAACTAGCCTGGCTCTGAGTAACACAATCTCTAGTACTTACTGTGGAACATGTTACAAGTTGACTCTTTAATCCTCACAAAGACGTAGGTGCAAATCCACAGACGCTGTATAAAGATTTATTACTATTTTATAAACAACCTGTATCTTGTGATTGGCACCATCTTTTTTTTGCTTCTCGTAGATTCCTTTCACACTCATACATAAATATGGACAGACCCTCCTGTTAAATACTGGATTCCTGAGGAGCTGTTTTGAAGCTCGTTGTGGTGACTTCTGTTGTCACCATCTTGGCAGAGCCTGACTCATCCTAACTCCATTATAATCCAAAATTGAGTGCAGAGGTGGACCATGAGTGGAGCTAAGTTGGGCCAAACAAACATGTCTGGCCTGTGGACTCTCTAATGATGCATAATTTTAAGCTCTAATACAATTTAAACAGGTGAGTTATCTAAAGATTCACCCCCTTACAGTTGTCATGAATGAAGAAATTAGCAGTAAAAACCATGATTGATTTTTGTAAAAGGCTTTAAACATTTTTATTTCTGCTGCAAAGTTAAACATGTTCACATTGGGGTCTATGGGGACTAACTCGCTTTTGGAGCCAGCCTCAAGTGGTCATTCAGGGAACTGCAGTTTTGGGTACCTGAGCATTAGGTTTATTCTCTGGAAACACACCCCACTGCCTCGAACATGAACACTAGCTGAGGGGAAACACTGACCAGCCCACATGTGGACTAAATCAACAACATCAGCTTCAACAAAACTTACTATATATTCTTTAAACAGAAGCTCCAAAAGTCAGAGCCTGGGAGAGTGAATTGTCAATCATCTGTGTCAATCAACAAAGCAATTATTTCCAAAATGACCACGAGCACACTTATATATACTGGCTTATAATTTGGAGGGAGACGATGTTGTTTTTAATAGATGTCAATTTGAGCCTGGGACATTTTAGAAACACCATCTAGTAGCCATCAGTGCATTACACATTAAGGTATGCAAGTGTAGGATTCAGCCTCAAGTTCGTAAAAATGTCAAATTATCAATTTGAACAGGGGTCAAGTCGAGGCAGAGTCAAACTTTTCCTTCCAGTGTTTTAATTGTCTTTAGACTGAAATAAGATTCTAAAATGAAGGAAATGAAGACACGTACTGTGCGTCATTCACTGTGAATGTGAAGCGTAGGAGTTGGCAACTACATATTTATGATGTTATGAGGCGTACTGCAACAAAGACTTCACCCAGCAAGATTAATGTTACATAGATTCAGGCATTAGGAATTTGAGGCAGAGTCTAAAGGATATCACTGTTTAAAATCAAAGAAATGCCATAACTATCTAATAAAAGCCTCGACTGAATGACTGGCACAAACTTCAAGGGCATTCATCAGGTCATCTAGGGATAACTATTTGCACAGGAGATTAGATGAGCAGAATTACACAAAAATAAGTTTGCTCCAATTGTTTTTCTATCCGTCAGTTACTCCCAGAAGTGTTGATTTGCAGCTTCCTGAATCGTGACATTTGAGAGAAAAGGGGGATTAGTGAAGGGTATTAGGATGAATTAAAAACAGCATACCAGCAGGTAAAAGGTAACAGCAGTGCAGAGCTTTCAGAGAGGGATCGTAAGTATTAATACGTGAAAATAATGATATCTTTTCAACTTTGCAGCGCATGGAAGAGGTTCGGATAAGAGATGTAATGATTAGAGCAAACAAGGACAAATAAGGACGTGGACAAACGAGCAGAAGGAAATGATATCAGCTATTGATTTAAGCAAAGGTTAGGAAGCAGTGGAGGTGATCATTGATCCATTAGTCGAGGTCGACTCATTACACAGTTCTGTGGAAATTTGCCAGAACTTGCAGGTGCAATAATTGCATGATTTAAATGATATGAACAGTTTGATTAAAAAAAAAAGAGAGTAAAGCACAATCCATGCAGTAATGTGAAGTGCTTGCCGAGAATTATCAGTAAAATAACACAAAACAGCAGGTTTTATAACACTATTTAAGTTTGCTTAAAGTGCACCTGGCACCTGTCGAATGTGCAGTGAATTGTCACGCTGAAACTGTTTCATTTTCACACATCACCTTAATTTTTAGAGTCACAGTTTGCGAGTGAAAATTTCCTCTGACACCTGTAAACTCTTTTTCTCACTTTTAGATTCTTCCTCCCTCTTCCCCTCATTGTGTCTTTGTTTCCGTTCAAGGTTAAGTACACCAGAAATCTCAGGCTCACAGCAGGTACTGTCGGCCCAGACTCATAACCATTAGACATGCCTGAGAAAAGTCACGATGTGCCTGTCTGACAGCACTTGTTGACTACACCTGCAAATGAAATAGAGCCCTGTCACTATCCTGATAAGTTCATATAACAGTGCAGGTGAAGGTCACAGACTGACATCGCTCAGGTAAGAGACTTCTTAAAGCCTCAAGTTTAGGTTTTTAAATTTCAGCTTTGGGCAGCATGGTGCAGTTTATGTAGAAAAGAAATGGTAGAGTAAGCAGCACCAGCAAATATATTCAAAATGTTATTTGGGAGACTAAAATCCAGGAGGGCATGTAGTGGACTCACACTTGCATAGTGGCTGAAATACACAACCGTGAAACCATGTTTTTCTGGTCTAAAATGAATCAATATGCAGGTTAAAATGTTTGAAAATGTAAGTTTCTACTTAATAACTTACTATCATTTATGTGTGGTTTATTGTTCTTTTTAAGGACACCCCACCGATATCAAAGAGAAGGTTTACATGCATTGTGTGACTAATCATATGTATAAGATAATGCCATTTATTGCCATTTATTCGTAAACAGCTTAAGACAGTTCATGTTTGCTCTTAAGCTTTCAAACGGAGAAAATGAAAAATATTTAATATTAAAATAACTGTGCTTTGTAACGATAACTATAACCTTCTTGCTGAAATTATTATGTCTCCAGTAAAGGAGCCTTTGATTACTGCTTCTCTCTCACTTCCTTTTTATGGTCTTCCATTTTTAAAGGCCATTTTCAAATTCAAGCTTTCCATTATTCAAAAAGAGTCACACAAGTTATGCTCGTACGCCGCTGCTTTAATACATCTGAGTCTCTCCTGCTGTATTTTCTGAGATGCACTAACAGGAATTACATGCTGGGGAATTGAGAGGTGGAAGGTGTTAGCGCTCTTTAATGCCCTGGAGAGCTGGCCTGACTTCTTTTATCTCAAATGAGCAGATCAGAGGCCTGCTGATGGATTGCTGACTGTGTGTGAGAGATTTTCAGCTCTGCTGGGTGTGGGCCTGGGAACTTATGTTTGTGCATGTGCACTCGCATATAAATATGGATGGCTTTTATGTATAGGCTGTGCGCTTAAATGTTTCAAGACCGAGCCATAAATATACTCTGAGGGAAATGTTTTAAGAGCATTAGATGGGCTGGAATATTTCAATGTAAAAATCTGAATCTAGTGAGACGGACACATAACACGGCACACTTGCGCTGAATTACATCTGCCAAACAACGATCTGTAATTATACATCTCTTTCTATTGCCCTTATGTGTACACAGAGCTTACCTGTATTATTTTATTAACTGACGATATTGGTAAATGTTCAAGAGATTAGCATGACTCTCTGCAGTATAAACAGCATTTAGTGAAGCACTGCAGCAGAAAAGGAGGATGAAATATCAAGACAGCAAACAAAATACAGTTAGCTAAACCGATTACAGTGTAGATAGCTGTGCTACGTAATTGAAAGTCAAAGGAAACACTGAAGGCAATGTTTTGATGAGCCTTATTAATACACAATATAACAGCGCTTCTTATGAAAACAGATTTTCCTCTTTCTACTGCTTACAGTTAAGTCCCTGAAAGGCATCATAATATCCAGTTGGTTTCTCCTGTTAACAGTCACACTCTGACATTAGCAGCTGCTACAATGACTACAGGTCAAACTGTGACTGAAGTCTTTATGTGAGAGAATTCACTGGAGCGCAGGCCACAGAATTAGCTGTTTGGTATGCAGACAGACAGACTGTATTCCAATTGAGGCATCACACAGTGATCCTCAGCCCCTAATCCGTGTTGTTCATGGTCACGACTGTGCAGGAATGTGCTTCTCATAGCAACCACATGATTAGGGGTTTTTGAAACATCTCAGAATTGTATTCTGTGTCACGGACAGGCAAACTCTCCATTTTAATCACACTCTGACTCATTCCAATTTCTATCACTTGTGAATTTCTAGCATGGTGTCACTATTCTTTTACTGCTGCCTCAGTTGTGATTGTATGTCTGGAGGCAACAGGCCACTTGGGGCAAGTGAGGTACAGCCCCACCTGCTGGCAGTGGAAATAAGTGTGGCTTTAAGTAACTTCCATACTATTTTGGATTCATTCATAACACAAACCACTTAGGTGTCCAATAACCATCCATCATTGTGAATTTAACATTGAGTCCGTAATCTAGAGAATGTGTTTGTTATCTGAAATATGCTGCATGGAAAATGTTAAAAAGCACACTGTCACATTGTCACATTTTCTGGTTCTGCATTTGTCCAAAGTCATTGTTTCCCTCCCATTTCTCCACCTAAAAACATCATCACTGTGCGTGTCCATTTGATTCATTTCTTATCGAGCCACTTCTGTTGTTTCTTTGATGGCAGAAAAGGCAAAGATTGTGCAATCCATTTTGTAATGGGATCACAAACAGATGCTCAGCGTCCTCCTATGGGACGTTGTGTCTCTCCCTGTAAGCCCTCAGCCTATTCTGTGACTGTGCTGTCTAGTCTGTTACATTTGAGCTCCTGGGGTTGGCATAATCGGATCAACTCAACTACAAAACATTATAAATGACACTGCAAAGGAGCTATTGTCATTTCTAGACATAAAACTAAATGACATGCTGTTGGTTCTGTACAGAAAGGGTTCAATCAGCACGTGAGACATGAAAACGGAAAGTGAGTCGTGGTTTGTGTTCTGTCGGTACATTTTCCCTCCTTTCTTCTATCATGACAGAGATGTTTCTGCTGGACGCATAATCCGAGTGTTATTTAGAAAGTTGTAAAAGCTCCAGTGTGAGGCAGGAAGGGAACGGAAGCTCAGCTGTACAGGGATGTACACACTTTACACTTTTAAACCTGTGAAGTGTCACAGTGGCTGAAGGCTGGTGCAGCTCAACCCTGCCTGACCTCACTGCAGAGTCGCCCTCTGGGATTTATGAAACGTTATACTGTGTTCATGTGCTCAGGGCGGATCTGGGCTTTACCTCATAATGTGTATTGTGCTATAGCTGCTTGCGCTCACACAACAATAGAGCGAACACTGGATGTTTTTCAAAGGGAATCATGTGAAATATATACAAGATGAGAAACTATTATATACACCGATCAGCCACAACATTATGACCACTGACAGGTGAAGTGAATAACATTGATCATATTGGTACTATGTGGTGTTCTGCTGGAAAACCTTGGATTTTGGCATGCATGATGATGAGACTTAGACACCCAAATAAACATTGTCCCAGAACAAACACACTCCCTCATGCTAATGGAAATCCCAAATGTCACTGGCCTACCCCCACAGGAAAATGCACCCCACCACATGGTAACAACATCAACCAATCAGGAACATCTTGAGGAACATGACAATGGCCCAAGATGTTGATTTGACCTCCAAACTTCCTAGAGCCCATTCTGATCAAGCATCAGCAGGATGCAGTGGAACAAGTTGGATTGACAGAGGCCCCACTGCACAAGCCAGAGCACCCAAAGGATCCACGGCCCTGGTCCTGGTGCCAGACCCCATAGGACACCCTGAGAGGTCCTCTGGTCCATGCCCAGTGGTTCAGAGCATTTTGGACCACATAAGGGGGACCAACACAATATTAGGCAGATGGTCATGATGTTATGCCTGATCGTTGTACATCATAGGGTACTTTGAGCTCAGCTTCATCAAAGAATCCAATGGTAACACAATTTAGAAATTTGGGCATAAAGTTTTAGAGTTAAGGGTATAAGCACACCTCCATCCTCAACCCACTGGTGGCGTTAGAGTGTTCACATCACAAATGCGAAAGCTGGTGAAAAGGAGACTCTCTACAGTAAATGTACCAAATTTCAAAACTTTTTACCATGGGATGCCATAGATTCCAGGGATAGATGAAGAGAGTACAATCAAGAAGTTATATAACAGTAGGAACACACACTTCACAGCTTCACTGCTTGGCCCTCAGACATCTTTCCAACATTTACTGAAAATGATTACCTTTCTAGAAGCAGACTTTATGACTGAGCTTTTGTACTGAATTACATTTAGGTTTTACAGGTTCACCCAGATGGAATAAGGTGCTTTGAGTCACCGGAGGATTACTCCTATAGCGTGAAGGCCTGCCTACAGTGTTACTGGAAACCAACCATTCAAGTACAACAAACCAGTTTGAATTCGTCAGATTTCTTTGGTAATTTGATCCATGCTACACAACTTGTCATTTTCTGTGGTACAAATCGTACTCACTCACAGTGAGATTCTACACACCTACATGATGAACTTCAATAGTTGGCCGGTGATTATCTGATTCAACACAGAAGTGATACAAATCATCAATTTTACCAGTCTGCAGATGTAAAACCAACTTAGAAAAACAGAAGTGAAAAACCAGATAAAGCTCTATGTTGACTATGAAGATGGTTTACATCTCTTGTTTTGCTTTCATTTAATTAAAAGCCATGTAATTACAGAAACGCCAGCAGTTCAGATAAACCACCAATAGTTTTTCTTTCTTTTCTACATTTCCAGAAACCCAATCAGACACGTACTAAATATAAACAATGTCAGCTGAAGAGAAATCCCTAACAGTCGTCCTGTGCTGCCGGGAAACACCCTCTGAGTCACTGCAACAAGAAGAAGCATGGTGTACTCTAGCAGTAGGCAGGCCCAGGGGTGAAATGACATAGTTTTGGTCGACGACGACTGAAGATACTTCAGTTCACTGTGCAAACACAGCCTTCATGGTTACAGCATAAACAGAGGGCACCGGTGCACAGCAGGGCATTACCAAGCCGAATGAAAAATGTAATCAGCAATGAAATGGCACAGAGCAGATAGTGTAAGATGGAAAAAATGCAGTGAGGTCTTTAACAAGCTTGTGGCGGCGCACTGCTCTGATGATAACCTGACTCACTTCCTGATTATTTTATCTGGCTGGGAAATACTTATAACAAACGACATTTGTCTCTCAGTATCGTGCATTTAACGAACGAGCCACAGCACAGCTACTGCAGTGAAGCCTTTCTCCATGTTGTGGCATGTAGTAGTGACTGAAAAATAACCTCTGAAAATTAGAGCTGAAGTCAAGTGTCATTTCCTCTCATGTGTGAACATTTTATTTTATTACATAATGATTTTGGGTAGACAAAAGAAGTGTTTGCTCTATAAATAATTGTTCTGACAGGTTTTGAGTATTAAATGACAACATTGTGTGTGTTTTG
This sequence comes from Chromis chromis, assembly GCA_900302755.1. Classification (NCBI taxonomy): domain Eukaryota; kingdom Metazoa; phylum Chordata; class Actinopteri; family Pomacentridae; genus Chromis; species Chromis chromis. The sequence continues at coordinate 6,168 of OMNN01038415.1, read as the reverse complement.
GAACAGGGTGTGTCTTTGTCACGTCAGGAGGCTGTTCTGGGTTGTTCTGTCATCAATATATGCGGCATGCTGACGCTAATACTCACTCCATTCATCGTTCAAGTTGTCATCACCAAGGCAACCAAATAATGCAGTATTACTATGCGTATCGTGTGTAGAGATGGACACACAGTTCAGGACATTGACAACAATGTGATTAGGCTCTTACTTCTATAATTTTTCAAAGACAGAAGAAACGTTTTGCTTCAGTTCTCATTATTGAGTTTGTTACGATACGGTGTGCTTAAAATACCACACTCACTGGCAGAACACTCAGCAGTTTTACATGATAAATAAAGAAGAACAGACAGGAACTTCCTTCTTCTTGTGAAACGGTAGTTTTGCAAGAGTTCCCAAGCATTTCCCGAGGAGTGCGTAATTATTTTCAATAATAATTACAGGGGTTTACCTCTGATGTTTATTGGGTATGAAAGCAACAAACAAACACCAATAGCTGGTGCTGGTGTAAATATAGAGACACTCAACACCACCCATGCCACCCTAAAGCAGAACGTACTCACACCTACAGCTTTCTGTCTGGCTGTGGTGTATATCAGGCAGAGAGTAACAGCTGGCAGGCACACAATCCTGAGCGTGACTTGTTGTTCCTCAGAAATTTCTTCTGAACTTGACTTTTTATAAATGCCGTCATGATACACAGAGATGGAGAGATAAAGGTATCTGTGTTCTCTGTCACATCAAAGTGTGTGTGAACAGGCTGCGCTGACTGATGCTTTTTTATGATATACTACATTCATGAAGCCATTAAAGTCACTGATGTGTGACATAAAAGCACGTCTTTTTGTTGGAACAGAGTCATTCAAACATATATTATGTGTCACAGATTATCCAGAAATGATTAAAAACACATTCATGAACCACATTATTGAGCCGTGTTCCTTTTTTATGCCCAACTTGACCGCTGAGGTTTATGTTAAGGCAATCTTGTATACACTGTCTGGCTGCTGTAAATATGCACTATGGTGTTGAAGCCACAGCTGAAGCCATGTAGCAAAGGTCTGCAGACGTTCAAACTGACTTTACTTTATCTGGCAATTGAGCTGAACACCTTTGTTTTTCCCTGGCACTCCATGGCACAAGTCTCATTATCTTTGTACATGACAATCATAAAACCGCTAGCATTAATGAGGTACTATAACATTTCCATTGAATCAGACAACACATGAACCTTTCACCTCCCATATAATTAGGCTTTTATCAGGTGAATGGTGCATTACATAATGCTTCTCAGGAAGACAAATTTCCCATAATTACTGAATAAATGTTTGTCCAGTATCAGTGGAGTGTTCCAGGTAAAACGACCTGACTCATGCTTCATTATACATGTGACTGATCCTCAGATTAATGTTTGTAACAAAGAAACCACATAAGACCTGGGAGGAAGGAAAGTAAAATTCTCATATGGGCACACTATCAAACTCATTTATTGTGTTTTATGTATGTAATCCTGTGGATCCTGCATGTGTTCCAACATTTTGTCCTGCAAAACATAAACCTTCTATGCCAGATTGAGAGATTAGTAGAAACATTTTGAGATAGTGAGAATAATCACCCAGTGCATGCAGACTCAAAATGTAATTCTGGTTTTATTAGCTTAGCTTAACAGTTTAAAAAAACAAAACATTATTGTGATGCAAAATCTATTTTGGAAACTGAAACACTCTGTTAATGATTGCTATTAGTGAGAGTAAGTATAGCAAAACCTGGCAGTATGCGAGAACTTTACAATAAGAGAACAAAACCCTGAAACCGGAGCCCCAGCAGGTGGAGTCAACAGGTCTTTCCTGTAACAGAGGTTATCGAGTGACTGGGGTTGACCCCGTATGAACCCATGGAATGCCAGGATGCTGTGTCGGCAGAAACCACAGTCACTTACTGGATCAGCTGCAACAACAACAAAGCATGTGACGCCAAGAGCCGCAGGTGTCGCAAATTTGCCCAATTTTCATCAACATTTCATAATATATGCTGCTGAGAACAACATGTTTATGCTACTTGACTTTTCTATGACAAGCTGGAAGAAGCATTCAAACTTTTTACTGCTAAACTCTATTCAGTTTTATTTATTTAGCGCCATTTCACAACATATGTCATCTCATAGCACTTTACATAGTAAAGTACACATTTTAAACAGAGAACCCAACAAATCCAAAGTTTCCTTTAGATTCCTTTTACTTTTATGTAACAATATGTGCAGACACACAAATACAAGGTAAATATGTTCACCAGTTTACTATAGCATCAAAAATACTGTGGTGAAGGTGGGACTAATTTTCCTAACGTTATATGTTAATTTATTTTAGAAAAATATATTATCATACATCATGAGTTACTTTCCATCACTAATGTACAGTATTTATATGACATATTTGGACTCACATGAAATAGTATCATGTAACTAAGACTTATGTAGATTTAACAAATGATACTTGACAATCTGTAAGTTCCACGATGATAATAATCTATTTTATTTCATAGGTAAATACCCTAATAATGATAATGTTAGTTTACAACAAACAAACAAACATCTGTGTCTGGTTATGCTGTCTCGTTAATAAATGATGATGTAGAAACATACAAATGGATGTGTTGACTGTGATATAGTGATTTTTGCAGTGCGTAAACTATGTATCATCCAATATTCAATCTATGTAAAATGTAAACAATGACAACGCCCAAAGACAGATGGCACTACACTGGATTTTTAAGAATGTATTGTTGTTGTTATGATCAGCTTCACATTGGTTCCTACTTTTAACATTAATGTGCATTCTTGCCACTAGCTAGTGTGCATACAATAGTAATGATAATAATAATAATAAAGCATAAATAAACTGAACAAAGCATGGAAACACAGAGGAAGTCATGTTCCACTAAAAGCAACAATGGAGTCTCCGGGTCACAGAGGATATCCTAAGCTGTGGTTATTGAACAAGGTTGAAATGCAGTGAGACTATATTGTTTAAAGACAACATATAAAGCATTGGTTCATTATTAATGTATTCTCATTTAGTTTGAAATGTATCACATCTGGAATCTGACAATGGCTTTAGGCTCCTGCTCAGTGTTGGATCAGATATACTGTATATTCAGTCTGCAGTTTTCTGTGTGTTCTCTGTGTGAGTGTTTTAAATTGTGTTGTTTCCTTCCCTTTCTCTGCTGAATGGCAAGTCCACACTTGTACTTTTTGTAAAAAAAATATGCAGCTCAGGAATTTTACCAAAAGAGGTTCGGAAACACAAGCACAACTCAGACAATCAGCTTTTTTATTTAAAAAAATTCCCAAAGCAGACTTCTGTACTCTTTGTTACAGGATTACAAGCGATGCCTTGGTTTGGTTAAGCACAGTAAGTCACTACACAGGCATCTGCAGATGAATCCCAGTGGTTTCATTTTTAAAGAGGGAGGGAAAAAATGCAGTGGTGTTGTATTTCTAATCCTTTTTTGGAACATCCAGCATAAGACTAAGGGAGAAAAAGTGCAGACAGACCCCTTTACTCTGTTTTAGTTAGAAAATTCCTGTCAGAACATGAAAAGGTATACCAGTAAAAACAAGCGGCTGCCATGGAGATGCATGCTGAGGACACTCAGATCTCTGATGTCAAAGGAAACCGCATGGCACGGAGAAGGCTCACAGCTCCTGCTACTTCCATGGAAATGCAGCAGTCGTGAGGAGGGAACAATCCACACTGTTTACTGTTTCTTAGCAGGCCGCATACAACCCACACACTGACTTCAAAGCCTGTTGCCTGTTTGCTGGCTCCTACAGATCAAACTCAAATGTAAGAACAGTAAAAGTCACTATTATAGGCTCCCCGGCCTGAAAATAAAACAGGACTTTTCAATTCAATTCAGTTCAATTCAATTTATTTGTATAGCCCAATATCACAACAGAGTTGTCTCACAGTGCTTTACATAGTTCATTGAATTGATAAACACACACGAATGTTGTAAGTAAACAGTCTAATAAAGAGTCCAGCAGTCGATGAGGCCAATGGATCAGTCCGAGGCATCACCTGCCCTTTATGACCCTCCTTCTTCGGGAAGGAAAAACTCAAAAGACCCAGTGGGAAAAGAGAAACCTAAAGGAGAACCACAATGAAGGAGAGATCCTACTCCCAAGGACGGACAGGCTATAGCCACAGACAACGCACATCCATAGCAGATGTAGTGACAGTCAAAGTCCAGAGGGGATGGGTGAGGGAGGTACATCCAGTCAGTCAGATGATGGAGGGGTCCGGACTTGCTTTTGCTTTTTGTTGATGGGAAACCCTGCTATAATATGTGAGTTCAAGTCTGGTGATTTCCATTGGTGTGAAAAGTTTTCTCAGCAGTTCCAAACTTTAAGAGAACTGAAAAAAAAATGACAAAGTGGAGTTTTACATCATACATTATATCTAATAGCACAGTTTTTGTGTTCAAGAATGTAGGAGCGTTAGCGTTTGCTTTAGCACTGTGCATTTACTTTGTTTTAGTGTCTTTTTTCAGTTTGACACACACTGACAGGGTAAAGAGGTTCAAGTTCCAATTAGGTTTTACAAGGAGATGCTTGATCTAAGCGGCTTTGAAGATTAATGCCTGAGGTGCTGGGTCAAGTAATTGGGGTTTTTGTGCACTACAGTGGCAACGGTTCATTAGGAGTTTTGCTATATGTGCTGTATATTATTATATTTGTGCTATATATACTGAAGACAAACCTCTCTTCCCTTGGGGCTAAAGCATAAATGTGCACAAGATTTATATTAAAACATGTTTAACTTTGAGTGTGGTTAAAAGGGCAGCTGATGATTTTGTACTCTGTTCATGCAAAAAGAAGAAAATGAGGTTACAGCTGAAAGGTGAACAAAACACCCCTGCAACAAGTTTCATTTTTGTTGGAACATGCTAATGGCAAAGGATCAGCTGGCATATAAATAGCATAAACTCTGGGAATAGTCTTTCCAGGTGTTAGTGCAGGTTCAAGTGTAATATTCAGTCTGTGGGTTGAATGATCCAAGGAGTGTTTGTATGCCATTGGCTACATGAGGCTCATTATTAATAAGAACTGAGCCTGAAGTTTTTCATGAGCACCAGGTTTGTTTTTCTCAAGCTAATGTTGAACTTTCCAGATACTAAGAATTGATCCTTTTCTGAGGGAAAGTGGGCCTCAAAGACACAAGCTATAGTCCTTAATAATATTAAAAGCTGTGTTTTGGCAGACTGTGACAGTATGCAGATACATTTAAGTGGTGCACTGTGTATTAATGAGGGCAAAAAATAAAAAGTTGAGATGGGAATGCTCCTCCTGTGACTCCTTTTGGAAAACAGTAATAATCACAGTTAAAGCGGACTGACTCACAGCACTGGAAACCTGCTGGAGGATGGTCCAAAATGTTGCTAAGTAACAAACTGAGAAAAAAAAGAAAGAAAACTTCTTGATGGAACTTCAGCAATATGTGTTGAATATTTAAACTTCGCTGCATGCTCTTTCCACGTCTGTGATGGTAAGTAAACATAGAGTTTAGACAAATGAGCTCACAGGTCAGTGGAGGACAGGAAACACGCAGGCAGGCTCATTTTTAGTGGGCTGACTCATGTCTTTGATATATGGAGCTTTAGTGGAGGCAGGAACAAATTTATCTCCCATTCTATGTCACTTACTATTTTATAAAAAGCCCTGTTTCACTGAAAGGATCATTTTCAGCAGTCATCATGTGCCATTAAAGTAATGATCATATTAGCATAATAGTGTTCCACATCTTGGCCACTGGTTTGAGTTGTGCTGTAGGGGGTTGTTCCAGATGGTTTACCAAACGTTAAGTACACAATCTTTCTGTTTCTTAGACAAACAAAACCTCCTTTTGCTGTGTACTTCCCACAGACGCATTTATTACTGTGGGAATCAACTTACACTGAACACAGGGGACACCGTTATCAAGGCTAATAGTAGATCTGTGACCATAATTGGCCAACTGATTATTTATCATGAGTTTGATAAAAGTCTTAAACTGTATACTGACTGATATCTCATAAAACCTGTGAATGAATAAGGGTGATTATTAGAGTGTGTTCCTGCAGGTTGAGTCACAAAACACACACAGTGACTGTAAACTGGGATGGATCACTATT
>OMNN01038393.1:0-14037 GCA_900302755.1 Chromis chromis | reverse complement strand
CTCCCTCATGCAAATGGAAATCCCAAATGTCACTGGCCTACCCCCGCAGGAAAATGCACCCCACCACATGGCAACAACATCAACCAATCAGGAACATCTTGAGGAATATGACAATGGCCCAAGATGTTGATTTGACCTCCAAACTTCCTAGACCCCATTCTGATCAAGCATCAACAGGATGCAGTGGAACAAGTTGGATTGACAGAGGCCCCACTGCACAAGCCAGAGTACCCAAAGGATCCACTACCAATGTCCTGGTACCAGACCCCATAGGACACCCTGAGAGGTCCTCTTGTCCATGTCGAATGGTTCAGAGCATTTTTGACCACATAAGGGGGACCAACACAATATTAGGAAAGTTATCATAATGTTATGCCTGATCGGTGTATAATGCAGTCTTGAGATCCCAGAAGCCTCTTGGATAGGTAGTGGAACATCTTCAAGAACCAACAAAGAGAAGTCTCGTTGTCTTTTACTGAAACTCTTAGGATGTTAATTAGTAAGGTTGAGGGTTTTCTTTTACATTCGAACATGCCAGGCCAACTTTAATCCCCCTTCTTCCGGTCTTTATGGTAGGTTAAAATAACAGACCAATGTGAGAGAGGTATCACTGTACCCGAGAACTGAACTCTTGCTTTTGAAGTTTGATTGTTCATTGGGTGAAAAATCCATCATGTAGTCGTTTTTTCTTCCATTGTATCCCTCCTCCTTTCTGCACTCTCTTTGTCCCTTTTAATTCCTTCAGTCAATCCTTCACTTCCTTTGTCTTTCTGTCTCTCTGCAGCGGAGCCGTTGGACGGAGAAGAATACCTGGACATTATAGGTATCATGCGAAACCAAGCGGGTCGTTATGAATGCAAGGCCAGCAACGACGTCGCCACGCCTGATGTCAAATATGTCAATGTGGTTGTCAACTGTAAGTACCAACAGACTGCAGTGCATGCTTTATTCAAAGCCAATCAATATTCTCACCACATTTAATGTCAGGCATTTCACAAGATGATACACTCAACAGAAAAGCCTATAAAAGTCAAGATTGGAGTTAAGAGTGGAAGCATGTAGAATATAGCGTGGCAGGGAGTCAAGGATGTATCTTGAAAGTTTTGAAGGACTCTTTAGGCTTCACAAGATGAATCCAGGTAGGAAGAGAATTCTGTAACTTTGATTGCAACTGTCATTGCTATGGTAATGCTCACATACCACATCATCATTTAAGAGACACTTAGAATTTCAAATCAAGATCACCTAATTACATCGTTTCTGGGGGTCCGTCTTAGATCTGATGAGTGTTTTACAGACGTCTGCTTGTTCAGGATTGATGAACGGCTAATGCAACATCACAAACCAACTGCCCCCAGAGGAGTTATAGAATTCTCTTTGATCCGAACAAATCACGTATGGCTGTTTGCCCAAAGCGTACTTTAGCCAAGTCTGAGTGCCTGAATGAAATGATAAAGATTTCTACATTAAACCATTTCTTAGTGTTTAATCCCAAATGGAAAATGGGTATTAATCCACTTGGGACATATTTCTGGCCATTGGGGTGTTTGTAGAAATTATGTGACAAATGCTAATAAACTTGATGAATTTTAATATTTTTTGCACTGATTAATTTTTAATGTCAAGCCCCAAATAATCTATTTTACCTTGGTTCTTTGATGCTGCAAGGGCGAAAATGAAATTACATTCTACACTTTAACATGTGGCGCATAGGAGAAACTCAGTTCCGTCAGCTTATCTTGTGTACTTGTGTTTACTTGCTTTTATCAGTGAGATTTGATACAGAGGATTTGTCATAATATAAAAAGGCATTCTCTCTGCCTCACGCTTATATCAGTGATGCCTTTCAGAGAGAGTTGACACAGGAGGAGTAATTCACTTTTATGAGAAAGAAAATGTAAGTAATTCAAAGAATAAAGCTTTTATTATTAGGGTGTCACTATATGAATATGAACAGACATCAACATGAAACTTCCCCAGTTTGTTACTTGCAATAAGATAATAATTCTTTTATATTACAAGTTTTTTGGAGATGTCTGTTGTAAATATGTAAATTTGAACACTGGATTAGATCAACTTTAGAATTTTAGTTTTTTACGGGGGGGGATTTTGAATATCTTTTTTTATCACTTATATACTTTTATCACATATATCAGATAAAACTGCCAGACAAAATCCATTTTTGCCAGCTTCTAGAAATATGATGTTCGATAGGCTATGACTGATATATGAACAAGCCTCTCTGTAAAACTCTTCAGAATATAGAGAGAAATAAAAGTGAAAAGTTTGGAGTAAAAACTTATTTTGAGAAAAGTGGCCTTTAAAATTGCATATTGCAAAATTTCCCTAATTTTTATTTACTTTTTGTATCACAACTTTTCAGAAATTTATGTTTAAATATGCAAATGGGGTATTATTTCTTCAAACATGCACTAGTTAGCATAATGTAGTAAAATAAACCCCTATGGGCTGCACGGTGGCCCGGTGGTTAGCACCATGGCCTCACAGCTAGAAGATCCCCGGTTCGCGTCCCGGTTAGGACGCCTGGGATCTTTCTGTGTGGAGTTTGCATGTTCTCCCTGTGCAGCGTGGGTTTTCACCAGGTTTTCCAGCTTCCTCCCACAGTCCAAAAACATGCTGAGGTTCATTGATGATTCTAAATTGTCTGTAGGTGTGAATGAGAGTGTGCTTGGTTGTTTGTCCTCTTGTGTGGCCCTGTGATGGACTGGCGACCTGTCCAGGGTGTCCCCTGCCTTCGCACTAAGTCGGCTGGGATAGGCTCCAGCCCCCCCGCGACCCTGCAGAGGATTAAGCGGTGTATAGATAATGGATAAACCCCTATGTAAATGTATATTTTGGACATTTCCCACTAGACTGTTTTTCATGCACTGGTCAATTTTGAGATTTTGGTTCCATAGCAAGTCTTCTTTCAAAGTGTGTTTTTCTTATAGTGTCTCACTAAACACTTATAGCTCATACTTGAAAGTTGCCTTGGTTATTGGTTTTTAAAATGTGTGACTCATATCAGCTTCATGTGACTCCGCAGACCCTCCGACAATAAAGAAAACCCAGAACTCGGAGACTCCGGTGGGTCGCATGGGGACGCTGCAGTGTGATGCCACCGCCGTGCCCACGCCAGAGTTTGAATGGTACAGAGACGAAAAAAGGTAAACTTGACCTATGTTTTTTTTTTTACACTCTGCGCACACACGGCTGATCTTTCCTCAGAAAAGAAATGACAATAAAGCTTAAAATGGACGTGCTGAGACAAAGGGCATGCAGGAAAAACACACCGGCAGTCACTGGCTGCAGATCAAATGGAACTCGCATACTGGCTTAGGATCATGTTGCAAGCTCAGTCTGTGTATTTTCTTTGCTTTTAAAGTCCAATCAAGGGGCTAAGAGTGAAGTAAAATATTAATATAATTAAAATATGAGCTGTATACAGTCTGCTCTATACAAACAAGCCATTATATGGAACACAAGCCATTAGCCTCCCTTATCACAAACAACCACGCTAACTTTAAGACCGATGATTACAGCGCTGTAATGTAAGATGGAAAACCGTCTCTCTCTCTTAGACGTTAATTTACTGGAAAGAACAAAGTCTCGGAGGGAAGCCTTCACAACACTTTGAAACGCTTTGCTGCATTACAGTTCCGTCTTGAAACATTCAGATTTTTGATGATTAATTATTAGTTACAACTATGAAGTGCTGCGGGTGACAAGCACGGGATGAAGGCTCGCAGGAACAACTTTGAATCGACTTGACCCGACTCGCCTCGAGGCGAGCGGCAAACTTGATTTATGTTTTTTGCCGTTATGAATAAAATAATCAGGCCAAAATAATGAGATTTACATTGAACGTGCTTCGGCGCGGCTATGATAGCTGTTAAAAGGTTGTTGCTGTTTACTGTTGCGCGCACAATTAAGGCACGATTAATGAATAGCTTGACTTTCTAAATGAGAAAAAATCATATGAAACGGCGCTCCCTATGCACAAGCCTTTCGTAAATATGAGCCGTCTTTAAACAATTGGGTTACAGTCTGTGGTTTTGCAATAAGCAGATTGTTTATTTAAATGTCCTGAGTTGATTCTTCTTCAGCTCCCAAATGTGGCAGCAGCTTTATTACCTTTTTCTCGGTGCCAGACATGCTTCGTATCGTTTGACCTACCGGTTACAATGGATCCTTTTGATCCCTGTGTCAAATGTGCCCTTTACAGGTGTCCCATTGTCACATCCCAATGTTGGTGTGATGACATCATCTGTGTAGTGTGATAAAGACTAATCACCCACTTAATAGCGAGAACAGCTCGGCCGTCCTCCCGTGTGCAATTTATATGCCGTAGTCGCCGAAAATCTCAGTAACCCTTTTCTCATAGTGCAAGTAATTCTACTGAAATGGAAATCAGGCTTGTCCCGCTGTACTGTCTCCTGCGAAACTGCAAATTGCGTGGCCAGACACAGACGTTCATTGGAAAGCTATCAATTTAAGTGCCGTGCATGTGTCTGAAAAACACTTGAAGGCGATCAAAACGTAATGACATTCGAAAGGCAATGACAACCTGGGCCCCTCCGTTTCCAACACTCGTCGTTTAATAACCCGGGAGATTTCCTCCTCTGCAGCCGACTCGCCACCTGAGTCAGTCGTGGGGAAGAAGGAAAAAAAAAGCTAAAATTGTAACAAAAATCCATGATGTACAATTTCACTCAGCAGTAAAAGTTCACAGAAGATCGGAAAACATTGCAGGAGTGTCACAAGTGTTATCGCCGATACGGTCTCCAGAATAACGGGCCAGTGCTTGAAAAAGAAAGATTTATGGCGGTTGAAATATTTTTGCATTATCTGTTGTTTCCGACCTCCATCTATCGCAGATGTTTTGTCCCCTTGAGGGTTTTGGCGGCGTGCCCGTTCATGACGCCCCTCTCCCTCTGTGCCAGTGGAAAGACTTATGGCACTTTCTCCTTGGATGATGATGTTAATGCACCATAATAATATCATTTACCCTTGATTGGCTAGTTAATTTTATAGGCCCCTTCCTCAAGAATCGGAGCTAATGCACTGTGGCCTGTTGTGTCGTATTTACCTAATTCTTAAGGCTTCCTGTGCATGTTAACCTCTTAATTAGTTTAACCTCATCAGCACACATTTTATCAGTGGACACCTGCATTTAAATCACAAGCTATGTTATAGGTGCCAACCGGCCTTTGATTCTTACGTGGAATGTGCAGTTAAAGGTGTCACCGCTTTAAATTCCTTGTAAGCTTTAAACAGTTGGGTCTTTGTTGCAGATAGCAGCAGTTTTCTAATTGATAGCAGCTATTTATTTTTACCAGCTGTCATGACAACTGTTGTCAGCCGATTTCCTCACGTTTGCTCCTTGAGTCGACTGAAAACAACATCTTCAGGCTACTTTTTTTACAGGAGTGTTTCCAGTTCGCTTGCTTAAAATTGAGAGATTAGAAGGATTCACTTGATGTGTTCATTGTTCTAAAAGACAAACGTGAAAGCAGCGGACAAAAGTCAACATCCTCATCAGTTAGTAGCCTGTATGGAAGACAAACAAATACAAGACGATGCTGTGATTGTGTAGGGGAAAATTAACATCACTCATTCTAACCTAATTCTGTGTTCATAGGGGTCTAGATGTTGGTATGGTTAATTCATTTTACTGGTCATATTTTCAAATATATTCATTAACACATTTTTGTACTTTTAATTTTACAAGCCAGCTTTGAGAATGAAAACGAACCAATGTGTTTGGCTAATAGAATCTTATCTCAGCTAATTAGATAATTTAAAAGAACTGCTGTTGAGCCAAAATGTTTTTTTTAAATAGAGAAATAAGATTGCTGCCACGAATTTACCTAAGTTTGAATAGTAAAGACCCTACAGTATTATTTAATATGTAATTTTACTTGGGTACCGTAGTTTAAATATTATGGTCAAGGACTTACAATAACATACATGATACAAATTAACTGTTCAAACTTAAATGTAAAGGTGAAGAACCTGACTAAAACACCCTACACAATTATACAAAACCCCAACAAATCCAAATATGAAAAGAATGAGAGTGAATGGTTGGTTGTTGGACTCTTTATTTGACTGTTTGTTTACTTACAACATTTCTTGTGTGTTTATCAATTCAATGAGCTCTGTAAAGCACTGTGAGACTCTGTTGTGATATTGGGCTATACAAATAAATTTAATTTAATTGAACTGGTGGTTGGAGGGGCCGATGGCGCAGATTGGCAGCCTCGCTTCCGTCAGTCTACCCCAGGGCGGCTGTGGCTGCATATATAGCTTACCACCATCGAGTATGGAGTGAATGAATAATGCAATGTAATGCGTCTTTGACTGTCTAGAAAAGCGCTATATAAAACCAATGCATTATTATTATTATTATTATTAGATATTTCCTTTGAGCAACCATGTTGGCAGCAGTGAAGAGCCAGAGCTCCCTTTTACCAGGAAGAGTCCTGCAGCAGAACCAGGCTCAGGATGGGAAACATCTGCTTCGACTGGTAGGGTGAGGGTAGGGCATATCAATAGTGCATATAAGGAGGAAGTGACAACAATCAGGCAACCATGTGAAGAGAAAACTGAGTAAAACCAGTCATGCATACCAGTCAGCTACATTAAAACTACTGACAGGTAAAATCAATAACATTGATCATCTTGTTACATCTGCTGGGAAATCTTGAATCCACCACTTCTCGACAGCAGCAGCTCCCAGAAGGACAGCGCCACCCATCACACTTGCTCAGGAAAGGCTTGAGGAACAAAACAAAGAGCCCAACTTGTTGATTCGGCCTCCAAACTCCCCAGATCCTAAGCCCGTTGAGCATACACAGGATGTGCCACAAAAAGCCAGATCCACGAAATGCCCACCCTGCAACCCAAAGGATCTGCTGCCAATGTCTTGTGACAGACACCACAGACACCTCAGAGGTCCTGTCTCCATGTCACAACAGATCAGAGCTGTTTTAGTGGCACAAGAGGGACCTAAATACCAGACAGGTGGTTTTATTGTTGTGGCTGATTGGTGGATATGTTAGTTGGACATGTTAACAATTGGAGCTTAAGTCTGAGCAAATAAACGCAATTTTAAATCAATTAAAGTCAGAGTTTGAGTCTGACCTCTTATTTCAGCCTGAAGCATGAACATTGCACTTCTAATTTGTACATGTTTAAGAAGTACGGTGAAGTTTTACAGGAGTTTTCTGATTAGCTTTGGTCCCTTGCTGTATTAAGCCTTCTTTAATCCCTTCCTTACATGATATTTTGCCAAACAGACAGAGCTGTCATGTTTCATATTTTAATTACTGATAGCTTTCAGACCTTGGATTATTTTAGAATGTCTCCTTGTATATGACATTGATTCATTCTGTTTCTTAATCGCTGTAATACTTTTAATATGTTCTATCTTTTGTAAGTGTTAAAATGACTCCTTTGTGCCAAGTATAGTATTTTATTGTTTTATTTATAGTGTGACACTTCCACACATTTAAAAGGAAGCCTCGCCTCTTGATCCAGATCAGTTCATCTTGGCATCTTCCACATTTTTGTAGTTTCCTCTCGGTGGATTATTTTACCCCAAACAAACTGCATCGCAGCTCTCTTGGAACAGGAGTGAGACACATTTTTGTTCCAGTTATCTGTTGGCAGGTTCCAAAAGCTTCACTCTCACCTGCCCAAACAAACCGAACTGAAGGAGTAAACACTCCAGAGTTCGAACAAACTGCTTGACACAAGCTGCTGAACCCACACCGGGCTGCAGAGCTCTGAGTGGAGAATTTTAACTTCCTAACTCTGTGCATATCCGTCTTCTGTCAGTCACAATGTCCACATAAAGTCACGGACCTCCTTAACCCTAGAACAGTAACTATTAACGTTGGGTATATTTTACCCGATATAATATACCCGAAAAAATACTTCTCATCAAAACATATTAGTACAACAATACATGGCAAACTGAAGTACTCTTTTATTATTTTCCCATATACAACGTCTCATAAAATGAAAACAGGTATGATGTGGGGGGGACTCTATAAGAAGGTTATACAACTAGTGAAAAATTAGGGAATTATTCACAAAAAATTCCTTTAAAAATAATAATGCAGCTGGGAACTTTTCCGTTGAAGGCACAGTCTCCCTGCATCACTGACAACTGTGGGAGAGATATATATACATACAGTATATTCCACCCAAAAAATATTTTACTCTCTATCACTAACGTCAGGTGAAAATCACCCGAACACATGCCTGTGCCATGTGAGCAGGGAAACACGCCTACCTTCTGTGACGTCAGCATGAAGCTACCCAAGGACCCACTTAACTCAGACAATGAAAATCACGTAACCACAATCGCATTGGGTGAAAATCACCCGGCGCTAGTGTTCCAGGGTTAAGTGATGAAACCCAACTCATAATGTGAAACATAAATAAAACATAACTTCACAGCATCTCCAACTTTACTAGGATCTGAGTGTCTCCAGACCACATAGAGACCCAATTAGCTTCAGCAGCAACTGATGTATCATGATCCTAAAGCAGCGGGGCGTAAGAGATAACTATTACCGGCTGCATGTTATGACCTTCCCTGCTCTTCTCTCACTGGCTGAGCACAATGGAATTTGAATCAACTAGTAAATCATACAGTATCTGTTGCTGTTTGCTCCCTTTTACATGTTCTGTCAAATGATTTTGTAAATGTTTGACCCTAAAAGAGACGCTACAAATCTGAGAAAACACTGTCCAGTTTTAGGAATTCATCACGGCACTCCAGCTTTGACAATTGTGTCGGCTCCGCAGCAGCGTCTTCCAAAGTGTCGCTCCAGCTCTTTGTGCAGTAAATCACTCCGTCCATGCTCCTGACATGAGAAAATCCAAAGTGAGCTGTCAGCGAATGTGACAGACAGATGTGTTTGTTGTTTTGCAGCTGATACATGGCTGCCACAACCACCAGGCCGCTTCAATCATCTCTGGGTTACAAGTCTCAGCAGGACTCTCCACTTGATTTCATTTATCATCGGCCTTGAATCATAACAGGCCTGTCACTTTCTATGGCAGTGATAACCTACTTTAGATGCTCCCACACGCTGCAGAATCAAATCTGTCCATCTGATGATTTGCTCTGGTCTTTCATCTGTACCGGCTTCAGACCGCAGCCCCGCGCACACGCTGCATGCCCTCCGCCAAATAGAGGGGTCAAATCATTTCAATCAAGGGCTTAATGTTGCACAGCGGCTCTGTGCATCAAGAAGCGATTGTTGGAAGACGTCCAGTAGAGCACTGCTGCCCTCTGCCTGTGAGGAGAGACATCAGGCATGATACAGCAATGATGAGAACACTTAGAATAATCCATCCAAAAGAAAAAAGAAAAAAAAAAAAGGTAGACATGCACAATTTCTGCCAACGTTTTTGATAATATATTCCAGTCCATTATGCCAGATGAAGGCAGCTGGCAGATACACAGGTATAGTTGAAGATGAACTTGAAATCAGAAGTGAGTGAAGTTGCAGATGTGCGTCTGCCAACGTGTTAAAAGTTAAAATGGGCAGCAGGAATGTGCAGCTCGATAAATGCTGACATGAGGAAGATGCACCTCGGCTGCCAGTTCTTTACGCTCCAGCTTTCTGCTGTGGGCTGTTTGAACTCGCAGCCTTTGCAACCAGCACAGCTAACCTAAAACCTTCACTGTGAAAACAAAAGAGAGTTCTGTCTCTTCTGACCTGTTTAGGTCAGTTTACTCCCCTGCTGCTGCATTACAATCATGCACTATAATCTATTGTAAAAATAGCTGTTTGCTTTCAGCCCCTCTGTGGTGCTGTGTATTATCTGGATCTCTCAGCACGCTCTGTGGGCAGGCAGGCCTTTTTAATAGTGCAGTCACTTCTCATGAAGACACACTGGAGAATATATCTGCTGCTCGGCTTATCGTCAGAGGAGGGGGGTTTGCTTTTAGATGGAGTGGGGACACTGCTGGTGCACTTGGCCTCTCTTAGGTCTCTCTCTCACTTTCACACACAAACACACTTTGTTCCCAAGGTGTCCCTCCGGGAAGGACCTCAGCACTTTATCAAGTTCCCCCGTTCCCCAGTGAGCCAAAATATGCTGCGCCATGATGTGCGTTTCCCTTTTTATGTTAATACTTCCTATCAGCCAAGCGTGTGTCAGCACAAACTTCTCGCTCCCCTGCTCAAATTCCGATTACCACATTACCCAGACTTAAGCAGGATTAAGTTGAGGCGCCTTAAATGAACTTCACCTCATTCATGATATGAAAGGGCTCAATCAGCCCCGAACAAGTCGAATCCATTATGTGTGGCGAGCTATTAAAAGAGTTTTATTTAGTTGCGGTGATGTAAGGAGCAGTTCATCAGCGAGGTATACAGTCTGAGTCAGCGAATTCTATCGATTCATTTGCTGCAAATGGGGTTCAAGGTTGACACAATTGATTGTCAGAAGTTTGATGGTCATTACGACTCCCAGAAGTGTGGGGAGGGACATGAGCGGCATACTAATCAATCATTCATCCAAAAGAGGGATAAAGTTGATCCTTTTTGGTTGATGGCAGCAAAACAAACAATCAATTACAAATTACAAGAGAACAGTGACATTTGAACTGTTGAGCTAGAGCAAAAAAAAATGCACGCATACAAGTATTTTATAAACAATTTAGGCTCCGTTTCAGATGACGGCTTTACAAGTTGTTACGTTCTGCAAGCCTAAATGAAAACAGACTTTTCTTACTGCACATGACAGCGACAGTGTTGCCTCTCCGGGAGCTGCATCGTGTTGTCTTTGCTCACCACATAATCCAAAAGGTCAAGGATTGCTTCCTGGTAAATGCAGCATTGTGTGGAGCCATTAATGAAAAAGGTTTGTTCCAATATGAGGGAGAAAAAAAAGGCTTATCTCCCCTCTTAGCAATCACAACGCCTACACTCAGAAAGTTCACTGGCATGACACTGACCCCTGCTGTTGCAAAGTGCTCGCCAGCTTGAGTCACATAATTAATGTTATCGGCTATCTGAAGACCTTTGCTCACATGTAGTAACTGTAAATGAACAAAACAAGAATTCTCATTGAGATTCCGATTAAAATATAATGTTTGCATGAGGAAATACAAACAAAACATAAAGCTGACTAACAGAGCCGGCCCTGTTCAAGGCGGCACCCTAGACAAAATTTAGTGTGGCACCCCCCACTGCCAGTGATTCATGTGCTGTAAGTGGCATGGATGATAAATGCAAGAATTAGACAGTCTAGTGTACCATGAAGTAATTAACACACTTTACACTTCAATACACCCAGTTCATTGATCAAAGACAGGTAGCCATCAACCTCACTACCCTTCTCACTTAGGGTACCAAAAACATTCATAACCCTGAACTCCCATGCTGCATTGCAACACAACAGTTCAGTCCTGTGACTGGCTCTGTGATCACTACAATACGCTTACAAAAGAAATCCAATAGCATTGTTTAGTAGTAATAATAATTGGCCATTGCTTTACATTTGAATCAATGTGAGCTTTTCCATTTTAAGAGTTAATAGTAATAACTAGTTTTAATATTGTAGCGATCACAGAGGCGGTAGTAAGTCCGGGATTGTTGTGCTGCAATGCATTATGGGAGTTCAGGGTTATTAAAGTTGTCAGCACCCTGAGTGCGGAGTGTAGTGGGGTTTATGGCTACCTGCCACTGGTCTATGCTTATTTGCTTGATCTCTGGGGTGTTACTAAGTCTCAACACAAAAAAAACAACAAAAAAAACTGATTTAGGGAGAAGATCAAAGAAAACTTTGCTTTTGACTTCACTTTCAAGCTATCCTAAAGCTCTGTTCAATTTAAAACATTAAATATGAATACTTTACCAGTTTTGTGGCGCCCCCTGGCACAATATAATCGCAATTTTGCGGTTCCTCCTGGGGCGCTGTGGCCTCCAGAGGGCGCCCAAATATTTTGCCAAATTTTGGCGCCCCCTCGAGGCTACGGCGCCTTTAGCATTTGCCTATACTGCCTATTGGAAGGGCCGGCCTTGCTGACTAAATTAACCGGTGTGTGATTTTGGCGAAGAGATTCACAGACATCTGCTTTATTGCGTTCTTGGAGCAGCTGTATTGTTCTCTGGGATGTCATCACCACATCCAGAAAAAAACCTCCGTCCTGTCAGCCACACTGTGAAAAGTGTCACGCTTGCTGAAGAGCTGATAATCAAGTCTATATTTAGAAGTAGGTCTTGACTCGTTTATCAGTGTGCAAACTGTGCATTCTCTTTTGCCTAATTGAGCTTTTTCCCTTCGCCTTTACCTGCAAAGACTCTGCAGGCTTTTTACCTGAAATGTCACTAACTTTAAATTTCATTACTTTGCAGTTTCACTTCTGTCTGTGTCTCTTCTCCAGGCTGTCCAATTCCCAGGGCATCAATATCCAAATTCTTGGCACTACCACTATTCTCATGATTGCCAATGTCACTGAGGAGGATTATGGGAACTACACCTGCGTGGCCTCAAACCGACTGGGCGTCCAGAATGCCAGCCTTTTCCTCTATAGTGAGTACACACACGACTGCCATCTATTTTTTATCAGGATTATAGTATCACCTTCATCATGTTTGAACAATTTTCACTCATTGTGAGTTTCAAGGTAAAACGAAATGACTTAGACGTGTTAATCTTATTAACCTAATTTCCTGTTGAAAATCATCAGGGAGGAAACTTAATCTTCACCACTGAACAACTGGAAGCTAGTAGGAGAAGTAAAACTCTGCATGACAGTGATTTTAGGGATGTGGCTCAAGAGGGAAGGTGACATCTGGTATATGGGTGAAGTTTCTAGGTTTTAACCAAAGTCAAGTCATTTTAATTTTATCGCCCAAGTTCACAAATTTGCCTCGAGGGATTTTAGAATCTGTGCGGTACACGACAGCCTCGATTTTAATAAGCAAAGACTCCCCAAAAACCCTTTTAATGGGGAGAAAAAGGAAGAGAGTTCAGGAAGACTTCAAGGACGGACAGACATGCAGTAGGTTTAGAGTCTGTAGAAATGACAGAATGTACAATTAAGGTGACAAAATTATACATTCACCAGCCACAACATTAAAACAACCTGCCTAGTATTATGTCAAAACAGCTCTGGACGTGGAACTCTGTGGGTGTCCAGTGATGTCTGGTACCAGGATGTCAGCAGCCGGGCCTTTGGGTGCGGTGGGGCCTCCACGGATCATTCATGTTCCAGTGTTGTTCCAGTGTTCCAGTGGTCCATCATGTTCTGATGGAGCCCAGGCCAGCGCCTTGGTTGTGTTCCTCAAGCTGTTCCTGATCAGGGGAGACCACTGCTGTTGTTGTGGGATGGTGTGCTTGGTCTGTAACAGTGTTTACGTAGGTGATTCATGACAAAGTTTTCAGTGTCAGTAGTTTTAATGGTTGTGGCTGGTCGGTGTACACCAATCAGCCCCAACATCATGACCACTGACAGGTGAAGTGAATAACATTGATCATATTGGTACTTTGTGGTGTTCTACTGGAAGACCTTGGATTTTAACATCTGTGTTGATGAGACTTAGACACCCAAATAAACATTGTCCTAGAACAAGCACACTCCCTCATGCAAATGGAAATCCCAAATGTCACTGGCCTACCCCACAGGAAAATGCACCCCACCACATGGCAACAACATCAACCAATCAGGAACATCTGGAGGAACATGACAATGGCCCAAGATGTTGATTTGACCTCCAAACTTCCTAGACCCCATTCTGATCAAGCATCAACAGGATGCAGTGGAACAAGTTGGATTGACAGAGGCCCCACTGCACAAGCCAGAGCACCCAAAGGATCCACTGCCAACGTCCTGGTGCCAGACCCCATAGGACACCCTGAGAGGTCCTCTTGTCCATGCCCAATGGTTCAGAGCATTTTTGACCACATAAGGGGGACCAACACAATATTAGGCAGGTGGTCATAATGTTATGCCTGATCGGTGTATACATGAATATAAAAACAGTAATGGGTGGACGAGGCAGT
>OMNN01038373.1:0-12117 GCA_900302755.1 Chromis chromis | reverse complement strand
GTCAGTTTGTCTTTCTGTAAAAACGTCAGTGAGTCATTTTGAGTTTTCCCTTTTGATTCCATCAAAATTTCAAGGGATGAAGAGGTGAACCCATTTTGTATTTCACAAGAAAAAAGCAGTAACAACAAACAGTTAATTGGTAAATTTCCCGCACTTATATTGAGCCTTTCTACTTTAGTCTTAATCAAAGCATCCATTCACACACACTTATAACAGTGGAGCTGCCACTGTTTCGGTTTCTTTCCAAAGGACACTGAAGCATGTGGAGGTCGACTTCACCGCCAACCCACTGGTGGTAGAGGGCCAGGAGGACGTGACCCATGGGTGCTCTGGAGGCGTAAGGAGGCAGCAGTTTTGAAATGCTTATTGATCATCCAATTAGAATGCTGGAAAACCTTGGATGACATTCAAGTGGACGACTTGACACCTTCCACCCACCTAAAAATTGTTCCACACCAAGCACATCCCACCATGGCGACAGCACTCACCAATGGTAGAGGCCTCTTCCAGTGGGACAATGCAAACTGCAAAACTGTCTGGTTCGAGGAACATGAACAAGAGCACAAGTTGCTGATCTGGAATCCAAAATCCCCAGATCCCAATCAGATGGAGCATCTGTAGGATGAACCGGACACATCCAGATAATGGAGCTGTTTTGGTGGCACAAGGACCTACACAATATTAGTCAGGTAGTTTTAATGTTGTGGCTGATCGGTGTGTAAACGCATGGATGGACAGAAAATACATAGATGGATAGAAAGAAGCACAAAATGAAGAGGTCAGCGGATGAACAGATAACTAGAAACGGAGATATCACATAGCTTTTTTCTACATTTTCTCAGCTCACACAGGAACCATGATTAATTTGCTGATGTTCAAAACCACCAAACCTGACCATACATACCATCAGTGTACAGGTCATTTGTTCTCTATAGTCATTACTTTTTATGTGCATTCTTGTGTTTCTTTCCAACTTCAACAACCAAGTTTCTCCACATGGATCAGGAGAAGTTTAATTTTAAATGTCAGGGGGAGAAAAAGTTCAACTCAACACATGAGACATAAAATCTATTGATGAAGTCAAGCTATTGATTTCTACTCAGCCGGAGACTTGTGTGACCTGTAGCTGTAAAAGGTCAAGGTGTCAGGCTTCTCATTACCTCAGCCAATCACAGGGCTGCTCTTTGTCAGGGTTTTTAAAGATCTTTTTGGGTGCAGAATGTGTTTGTCAGTTCGAGGTGACAGCATTTTCCAACCAGAGCAGGTATCTAATGGAAAAATGCTGCATAGAGTGTACGGATGTTTCAGTAGAGAAACGTTGATGAGAATATCAGGAGTTAATCTGCATCATTATACTTGTCTCATCCACACCACCAAACGCCACAAAAATGTCCTCCATAAATCAAATCTGGTTCTCACAAGAATAGCAGTGGAAGCAACAGAAACACACTCGGGACTGACTGAATGTGACTCGTGGGAGGAGGATGACAAAATCAGTGTATGGGAGAAAATATAGCAGAAGAATGCGGGATGGCTTAGTGGATGAGTGCAAAGCTTTGATATCTGTGACAGAGCGCATTGTGGCGAGGAGGGAAAGAGTGAGGAAGCAGGAAAACCGTAAAACCTTCAGAAACTCTATTTGCAGCTTCTGTGTAAAACTCGGAAACAAACCCTGTGCAAAAATATTCTCCCGCTGTGTGTGTTGTGTGTGACAGAATCAGAACCACACTGAGTTAATTATTTGGAACGATCAGAGGATATTTAACCCGCTGTGAGATTGGTTGGTTGTTTAAATGAGCAGAGGGACTTTTTGATATGAATTTAAGTCAATTTATTCAACTGCTGCTGGAAGAAATAATACAATTCCTGCAGAATCGCACTAATTAACTTGTTCCCCAAAACTTTGCATGTAACAAGCCTAACAATAGAGGTGGAATATAACATTAAGAGTAGCCTACAGTACCTTTGCAGCATATACACCGATCAGGCATAACATTATGACCACCTGCCTAATATTGTGTTGGTTAAAAATACTCTGAACCATTGGGCATGGACAAGAGGACCTCTCAGGGTGTCCTATGGGGTCTGGCACCAGGACGTTGGCAGTGGATCCTTTGAGTACTCTGGGTTGTGCAGTGGGGCCTCTGTCAATCCAACTTGTTCCACTGCATCCTGTTGATGCTTGATCAGAATGGGGTCTAGGAAGTTTGGAGGTCAAATCAACATCTTGGGCCATTGTCATGTTCCTCAAGATGTTCCTGATTGTTTGATGTTGTTGCCATGTGGTGGGGTGCATTTTCCTGCAGGGGTAAGCCAGTGACATTTGGGTTTGTTTGGGTATCTAAGTCTCATCAACACAGATGCCAAAATCCAAGGTTTTCCAGCAGAACACCACATAGTACCAATATGATCAATGTTATTCACTTCACCTGTCAGTGATCATAATGTTGTGGCTGATCAGTGTATATAATGTTAGAATGTTGAATATTCAGTAAAAAGTAATCCCTGGGAACGAAAAGCTCTACACACTTGGTTTTCAAAGGTTTTTCCTATTTTTACGTACACCTATTAACAGAGACATATATAGAACAATTTATATGTACAGCTTGCAATTGTTAGACTAAGTTCACTGTTATGTAACAATAAGCAGACATAAGTGTAATTTTTAACCAATACAGATGTCCTGCTGTGATATTATTGCTGTGGATGTTTGTGCTGTCCAAGTCATATTCTGAACCAGATTTGGGGTCGAACATGTACGGATGGATTTGAGAAGTTGCCATTTCCAATCAGGAACAAGAACTTATGTTACTTTGAAGGTTCACATAGGAGGCCATGCTTACTACTGATTACTTGCCCCTTGGCAGCATAGATTGTATGAAAAGTGAAGTCAATGCGTAAATGCCCTAAACCTGCATTGTTTCATAGGCCAGCAAGGGGAGACTCCTCTGGTTGTGAAAAGAATTCAGATTGTATAGAAGTCTATGTGAAAATGACTCTGCTTCTCACTTGATTTACTACCTCGGTAAATAATTTCCTCATGAGTTCATGGTCTCAGTTGCTAGTTTCAAATCTTTTTCAATACACCATGATGTTTATTTTGTAAACTATGATCCCATTTAGAGGAAAAATGACATAAAAGAAAACAGGCTATGTTTTAGGTCATGGCTACCTTATAACTGACTACCTTATGGGTGTGCGTAGTGTCTTCAAGTTCTCAGTCTGATCCAGAATGACAATCTACAAACCAATGGGTGCAGTTGTAGTGGCTACATCCATCTTTTATGTGCAGTCTATGATTGGCTGGGTTTGTAGGAGTTGGCAAATCAGATGAATATGGGCTTTTAAAGACGGGACTGAAGCTATAATTGTGTGTTTTCAGGCATGGTCTCAGCAGTATGAGATAAATAAAGTGTTTTGGACTGCGAATCATGTAAAGTTATGCTAGTTCAGCCCTAGAATGAAAATATAAAGTTGGAAATGAGCATCCTATGTCACCTTTAACAAACATCAGAGTAATAATAATGACAACACAGTTGATTTGTAGGGGATTAATTGCTAACGCTAATTAGGGCAGAACACAGATGTTGAACTTTGCATCGGCTGCTTCATTCATGCTTCACCATCAGCGTCTCATTTATTTATCAGTTCATTATGTAGCCACCAGATTACCAGTAACGTCCAATTAGAACGATGCAGATGTACGGCACAACCATTCTTACGTGTAATACTTTTGTGTATTTATCGTTTGAAGATATGGAGTGCCTTCCAATACCCATAATATCATACGATTAAGTATCCACAAAAACTTTAGTACGTCCCATGTCCCATGTCGAAAAATACCAGGATGTCCTTCTTCATCTGGTCACATTTTGCAGTAGGCCAGCCTGCTATTCTGTCCATTCTGACCCACAACATTTTGCACTACAGACAGCGATGGATATATGTGTAGGACAGTAATAGTAATATGTCCTAATTGCCTGAATACTGCATGTAATAGTGCATACTTTGAGAGGACAGCTACAGTACATGTTGGAAGTCAAAAGAAAAAGTTTGGATTTAATGTTCATGTATGTGTTGATTTAAAAATAACTTCAAACTTCCTGAGAACTTCTCCCCTTGCTGCAGTGATGTACAGATGTACTCCATGACTCTGCTGGGTGTGGTTACAGGTGCAGCAAAGCGCCTCTGGCCTGGAAACCGACTGGGAGACATAGCTTTTTAGTCTGGTGTTAAGCTATTCTTCAAGGCAGGATCAGTTCTCACAGGAGAGTATTTGATGCTGCTCAGATTCTTTGAGAATTCTCTTCTTTTCCTCTAAATTCATAACCATTTGCTATTAATGATCAGTTCTTAGAAATAAGTGTCTCTGAGCGAGCTGTGCTGCTCTAAACTCATCTATTTTCTGCAGATGGTGAGGTGGGACCAGTAGATTTTCCTCAAACTCATAAGTAATACTAAATTCTCCACTGTTAATATTCTAAACGTAACACTTTGGCGTGTTCACCTTTGCCTTCACCGTGTCACTGGAACAAGAACAAACTCCTCCTGACTGTGGATCAGGCTTCCTATAGAGGCTGTGATGTACCGTCTCATCATGTACATTTGCAATGCTAAGCAGCAGCCAGGTGAGTGGCAGTCGGAGTAGTTGATTTTAATGGGGAGCAGCTATTTCGGTAAGTCCTCCAGCAGGCTTCTTTCTCTGGAGTTAATCACACTGAACAACATCGCTGCAGCTCCTCTCTCCTCTCTGGGGTCTCCACTGGCTCTCCCTGTTTTTTTTTTGTTTTGTTTTTTTCTGGCTTCGCTCTCTTCTTCTTCTCCTTCTTCTGCTCACTCTCGCTGCTGCTCCTTGTTTTTATTTATATCTACACCTGTACCTCCTTCCCCTCGTCTCATTTACATCTCTCACTACTGTCTGCCTTTTCCACTTCTCTCAGCTAATCACTCGGAGTCTCTGTGGGATGTCGAGGTTCAGTGTCATTATACTGTCTGCATGTTCATATTACCTCTAATACTTCATCACTCCCAGACCGCCGATGCAGCTTCACACTCCACATGTGACTTTTTTAACGAAGACATCTGTCAAAAGTTACAAACATCATGATTTAAATATTCATGGTTTTAAGAGATTTTAAACCCAAAGTAATTTAGAAAAATAATTCAAGCTTCAAAGAGCATTACTTATTACATTTTTCCAATCATTTCTATCTTGAACAATGTTATTTGCGACGTTGCTGCAGTGAATGAATGTGGGAAACAAATATGACCGTCAGAATGAAAACAAGCTGACAGGATCATCCAGGTTTGGCTTCATCTAAACCATTTATTTGGAGGTAGTACTAGAAGTAGCACTGGAAGAAGCACTCAGATCTTTAAGTAACATAATTATAGTGTAGAAATACTGTAAAAGTCCTGCATTCAAATTTGTACTTCAGTAAAAGCACCAAATTGTTAGCATCTAAATAATGTATCAAGAGTAACAGTTCTTATTATGCAAAGATGCCCATTTCAGAATACTGTATACAATATTTTGGGATTGTAATTATTGATGCACAAATGAATCACTTTAATATTGCAGCTGGACAAGTGAAAGCACATTTTAATGGCATTATTTATTGTTGTGTATTTTGTAAATATGTCCCTGGAGATCAATAAAGCGTTTATCTTATATCGATAATACTACAGCATAATTTGTTGATTATATTTTGTGTATCAAATACATGTAGTGAATTAAAAAATATAATATTTGAACTGTTCAGTCAAAGTATAAGGGCAGGAAATGGATAAAGTTCAAATACCCCCAAACGATACTTCAGTACAGTACTTGAGTAAATGTACTTAGTTACTTACACTACTGACAAGAAGTGAGTACAGCTGTAATGCCTGTAATCGAGCCTCATTGCACAGAAACATTAAGGCAACAGTGGCCTGATTAGAGATGAGCCTTTGGACTCTTTTGGGTGTTTGTAAAGAACAGCTTGTGTGATATTTTTCAATTTACAATGTTTGACTCACCTGGGACTTTGTTTAAAACAGGTGTGATCATTTTGCAGCCAGTGTTTCTTATTCTGTTGGACTTTATTATAGTGAGGGCGGTGGTCATCATACTGTCTGTTATGTAGGACTAACTGTTAATATTTCTTAATTGCAGTCCTAAATCATGCTGCCTCGACTCTGGAGGCTAAGTGAGGGGTGCCTCTGCAGGTCATGGAGTCTGCTAATGTGAGGATGTCTTAAACTGGACTTACCCACTTTGACAGCATCCATTGTAGACAAGCTACCTGACAGGTGAAGTGGATGTCTGAAGGCTCCCAGTGGGTCTGTAATGCAGGACGAGCTGTGAGAATGCTTTAACTGCACTCTTGACACATTCTGCCTGAACTCTGCAGGATGACCAAGTAAGTGGTGGCATCTTCTAGTTTAACAAGTGGGCACCTCCTTTCTTCAGTGTTTCACTGATAGACCTACAACACCCCCATAAGCTTCGGTGAATCGTGGCCGCCCAAACTTGAGATGTCATTCACTCACTTGGAAACCCAGCTGGAGTCTTTTTTTTCTGTACATCCAGAGAAACTAACACCCTCGTCAGCAGCTCTGCAGGTGGAAGATACACACATTTCAAAGAGAAAACAATATTACAGCTGTTTTCTAAAAGGACCGTTTAGCAAATAGAGAAATGTTTGAGAAAAATTTTTTTTTAACAGATACATGCAAACTACACTTTACAAAATAAAATTTTTGGGGAAAAATGAACGTATCAGTTTGCATCAGTCTTTGAGTTATACAACAATTTCTTTCACATCACATGGAAAAACTGAAGGTTTGATGGTTCAACATTGTTTCATTAGAGGTTTTCTGTTACTAGTTAACTAATACAATTTTAAACACAAGTTATAAGTTGATAAACATTAAAAAATTGACTTGATCCGTTTAGATTTTCTTAGATAATAGTTTTTGTTTTGTTCATATTTGTGTTCATGTAGTGGCTTTTAAGAAATTAATTAATTTAAGAACAAAATAGTTGGTGATTAACAGGAGTTGTGTATATATATTAATGTTGACAGAAAAAAAAAAACACAAATTTAAATTGCCCCACAAATAATAAAAATAAAATGCCTTCTCTACCTGAGCAGATTTGTCAAATGAACCTTGTCTTTCTTATAATCTCTGAGGTACTGGAGAGTAAGATGGCCAAATCCCACTACTAAATCTGACTGGCATTAGCTACACACAGTAGTACAACATATTCCATCAACTGTATTAGCAAGTGTGATCTAAACTCCATACACAAATCCACTGCAGGTCATATCACAAAGGAAATAATCCCAGATTCATTGCTTTAGTGATCTTTTTGTGTTTAAAAAAAACGAAAAAACAATTTCATTTAGTTATGTCACACACACACAATGTGACGTAGATGCAATTACAAACACTATTATGTTATCAGAACCCATCAAAAATAATGTTTGCAACTTAAAAAGTTGGTCTAAATCAATCAATTAGACTTGTTATCTTGCAATTAACCATTTAATTTAAAGTGGGGGGAAGAAAGTGTAAGTGTGGGTTAATAAAGATAGAGAGAGAGAGAGGAGCAGTATGCTCCAGAAAGGTAAATGCATGAGGGCCGCTGTGGCATCCTACAGCAAAGTGTGTTCAGCTGTCCTCGGCGGGGCAGGAAAGGATCATCAATTGAAGCGGTTGAAGAAGCGGGGCCTCTGCGAATCTGTTTTCTTCTTCTTGTGGAAAATGGATTTTCTCCATGTCTGCAGCTATGGAGAAACATCTGGGTTGCTGAGTGTTTCTCCAGGTCCAAAAAAGTGTGTGAAACTCTTGAAACAGCCTTTTACTCGTCTAACAAGTCAGGATCAAACATTGATTTAATTGCTTCCTTACAGTAACTTTCTGTAACAAAGCCAGGACCTCCTTCCAACAACTCGTCACACAGGGAATGTGAAGAGGTGACGCCATCCAGCGGCAGTTAAAGGGTTGGTGACGTCAGGGCCTCATCTCGGGGTTCCCCCGCTGTGTTTTCGGGTGCCGTCTAATGAGAGGCCAGGACTCTGATTCAAACCAGGTCGCACTCAGGTGTGACTTTGAGTGCCAGCATGTCTTTGTCTCTTTGTTCCTTATCAGACTTTTACTTTTACATGTAGGCCTCTCTCTTTGTTCAGAGAGAGATGGCAAGGCCCAACAACATGACTACAGTTTAAGTCACCTGCGACCACACTTTGCATGTTGTTTGGATGTGCAGCAAATGCTAATGTCACGAAAGTATTTAAATGTTAAATAGCATTATTTGTAGATTCAAGGGGATGCCCAGCTTTTCATTAAAAATGACACAAAATGCAGATTGAGAATATTTGTACCTATTTATTAATCATAATATGCTGAAAAGGTTAATATGATAATTGTCTCTGTAACTTTATTCTACAATGTCACCAGAGAATACTTTGAAAATCACTCATCTATTCAAATGTCCTGACAATGTATTCTAATTTCAGTTATAAAACAACATCATGAATCACATAAACCCTTCACCTGACAAGTACAAACCACCAAACTGGAAAATTAGAGATGAATATAGTATCGTCACAGAAAAGCAAATAGCAAATGACATTTTAGATTCATTTAAATAGTCTAAGTATCAGGATGTGTTTACGTTAATATGTTATCTCTTCAGAATGTGTCACACACAGATGAAGTTGAGTTGGTCTTGGCAGTCCCAGTTCTCCCACCGTCCCTCTTTGGTTAAAGCTCCACAGCGTTTCCTTATGGGACACTGGTGGTCCAGACCTCCTTCTGGGGACCAGGCCTCATAGTCCAGGGGGTCACCGTTCACCCACAGCCAGCGGTCACCCAGGAAACGCAGGCCGATCCACACCCGCTCAGTGGTGTTCTTGTGTTTGATCTGGGCCAGAAGCAGATCGGTCTCAGAGAACAGACTGGGGAGATCAGTTTGTTTCTCTCTGCAGTGGCTCAGAGCGTCCTCCCAGGACATCTTCTCCTCCACCACATACACATCGATGCAGTAAAAATAGCGGGAAGATGTGCCTCTGATATCAAACCATTTTCCATTCCAACTGATCACTCCATTGTCCTGATTGCCGTTACGATCATTTGGTTCTCCATCATTCCAGTTCTGGTATGTAATGTGTCCCCCTCCTGACCACTTCCAAGCAGTACGGTTGTTGGGATCTCGCTGAAGGCCGATCCATCCACTGTGAAGATTTCCACCTTCAACTTTTGGAAGCTTGTCCATATCACTCTGGCTATTAAAAAAAGAAAGATCAGTGTGATGTTGTCGACAGTAAGCCTGAGCTTCAGTCCAGTTTGCGTAATTCTTGATAAGAACATGTTTTACTATATCTCCCTCCACAGCAATGCAAAGACAAACGAAGAAGATGATTCTTTCCATGGTCACTTCTCTGTAGCTAAAGCTGAAAATGTTGTCTGTGGCTGTTCCTTCACTAAGGGTCATTTAAATCACTTGCGGACATCACTTTGCATGGCTTTATCTTGTTTATGCAAACAAAGCATATTCATTGTAGGCTCAAAAGTTGAGAAACCAGGCTTTAAAGAGTACACCACATTTGTTGAAAGTGTTCAGGATAGAAATTGTGTTGTTCTATATCTCTCTCATCAGCACTGTAAAGAAAAATGTAGAAGATGGTTCTTTCCATTGTCACGACAATGAAGCCTCTAACTTTGCATGAATATGTTTTGTTTATACAAACAAGACTAATTCACTACGATTTTAAACCAAAAAGAAAAACATATGACTCTCACAAGCACAGAACACTGAAGAAGATGAAAGAACAGAAAAATAGATACAATGGATTTGATGTTATTTGATGGGACAGTGGAAGCCTAGTGATTTGTGAACCGTTTGTCCCAGTCACCACAGCTGTGGGCCCTTGAGCAAGGCCCTTAACCCCTGACTGTTCCCCAGGTGCGGCACTGTGGTACCCCACTGCTCCTAGTATGTATAGTTAAGGTTAACTTTGAATAGGATGGGTCAAATTTCCCCAAGGGGATCAATAAAGGTGAGATTTATCATCAACTTGAACTGGTTTACAACGATGTTCTGTCATCTAGTGCTTTGTTGTTGTTTCAGACCATGGATAATTGTGGCTGTTGTGTGTCAATGTTGCAGTGTACTAAACAAAAAGCCCATACACTTCTATCATTGTAATGTACGGGGGAAATCCCATCTACTGAGCTTTGAAAATTTGATGTAATTTTTCTTTTTCTTTTTTTCTTCTTTTTTTGGAATACAAAAATGTCCTCATTGGAACCCATGAAAACTGCTGCCTTAGATCTCCCAACCATTAGATTGGTAGAGATCCTTGATTTAGCTGCACAGGAATCACAGCGCACAAATTGATCACTGCCCAGGTTCACAAGAGACCATGCAGACCCTCTGCAGGCATCTCTGTCCAAACCAGCGTCTGAGTCCATGCCAACAATTCACACAATTATGCTACAAGTGTAGTGGTGCACATGCTTAACTGTAGTATTCATTCTCAGAGTACCATGTATGGAATCCATCTTGTATCTGCAGTGTCCACAGCTGTTCATGTGCCCGTCTGCATTATAACCAGACTCTAAGACTTTTGGAGCTTTGTCCAGGCTGCTGGTAACATCACACTGTCATCTGCTCATCATAAATTCACATAAAAGCTCAGGAGAGGTAGACTGATGTCTTGCTTATTATAGTGTGCTGAACTCTTTGGTCCACAAAGCCTCACTAAGTTATTACAACAGTCAGTAACTGTGGGTCTGACGCCATGACAGTCTGGTGTTCAACAGGGTGTTAGCCTCCAAGCATGGATGCTTGTTGTCTTTCTACCTGTTTTATAATCTGTTCCTAGATGCCAATTAATATCTATATTATCCCCCCGTGGTTGTTTTATTTCCCTCTCAGAACCAGAGGTCAAGAAACTGGAGAAGATCCTGCTGCTTTGTACAGCACAGTCAAGAAAACCTCCTGAAAACAAAGGAAATCTCCAGCCTGGTATTTAGAATCATCAGTTTGTTTACTGAAGCAGGTAACCAGTGATTTGATATGTTGCTGAGGCCAGACCAGTCTGAGAATACAACAATGAGAAAACATCAACAATGTAAATAAAAGTTATAAGTTTTCCCATGAAAATAGTTTTACATTTCTAAAAGAGCATTAGACTTTGTCCCACGGAAACCTGGCTAAATAACAGGCTTCCAGATTGGTGGTCTGCAACTATTTTGAGCAGACCATAACCATCTGTCGTGGAAAACTCGTAGGGATGGACTGTGCGTATATTAACAAAGGTTGATGTACAAACTGTAACCTGGTCAAGGGCCACTGCTCCGAGGCAATAGAACATTTGACTGTTAAATGCCGGCCACACTATTTGCCTCGTGAGTTCACAGTGGTGTTCGTCACCATTATTTACATCCCTCTGGGTGCTAATGCGAACGAGGAACTAAAGGAGCTACTGATAACATCGGTTTGCTTCAGAACAAGTACCCGGAGGCCCTCTATGTGGTTGCAGGGGACTTCAACCATGTAAGGCTGATGGATATTCCGCCCAGGTTTTACCAGCATGTGACCATACTGACACGGGGAAACAACATGCTGGACTGTGTATAAACGAACATACGCGGTGTGTACAGAGCCGTCCCCTGCCCCCACCGCGGCCTCTCCAACCACATTTCCATCTTGTTGGTCCCTGCCTACCGTCCCATGCTGAATGAAGAGGTCAGAGCTCTGATGAGAGCCAGGGATGCTGCATTCAGGGTGGGTGATGCATCAGCAGTCAGAGCGGCTAGGAGACAGCTGACTGCAGAAGCCATATATGCTCAGAAAATCCAGGATCATTTCTCCACCAACGACCCCCGGAGCATGTGGGAGGGCGTTAAGTGCATCACAAACTATAACACCAGTGATGCCCAGAAGAACAACACAATGCAAGTCTGTGTGTGTGTGTGTGTGTGTGTGTGTGTGTGTGTGTGTGTGTGTGTGTGTGTGTGTGTGTGTGTGTGTGTGTGTGTGCATTGGGGACTTTAACCTGACTGTACGCTGATTCACTGGGACTTGCAGGGGTGGACTGGCCATCTGGCATACCGGGCACTGTC
>OMNN01038370.1:2916-50910 GCA_900302755.1 Chromis chromis | reverse complement strand
ATTCCATTTTTCAGGTTTTTGTTGTTTTTGTTTGGTTGAAAAACAACAAAAAATGCTTTTTTTAAAATCATTTTTAAAAGTTGAAATTTAGCCTCTCTGTCCAAACACCCTGTTATTCCAAACACACTGTCCTTAACTGTGATAACAAACAGCTCCGGACAAATAAGCAGGACACACAGATGCAGATTTTCTTCTTTTATTATATCGCAAACAATAATGACATCCAGGTATATTGTTAACAGTTTGCTGTGTGAAGAGTGAGACCATAGTGGCGAAAACATCATGAGCTCTCCTGTAGGAGCTTGTTGTGCAGTCTGAAGCCCTCGGCTGTGGTTCACAGGCAGGTTACAGAGGACAGAGGGACCGGAGGCCGGAGGAAGAGACCCACAGACAGCCAACAGCTGCCTGCCGGTCTCTTCCCACCAGACCAGAGCAGCACAGGGATTGCTTGGGACCTGCAAATGGCAAAAAGGGGATTTTCTTCAACACTTTGCGTACAACACCAGCAGCTGTGTTGTAGCTCTGTTTCCTATCGATTATTACAAAATAAACAGAACACACATCGTCCTGACCTCTGATTAACCACCTCCCTTGAGTAAAACCAAGGAAGGGGATAGGTTTTTAATTTACATTTTATGGTCTGGCATGTCATAGCGTGATCCTGAGGAGACGATCGTTTTCAACAGTTGGCCACAGTGTCGGACCAACACACGACGAGGCTGATTTCTCAAGATAAACCAGATTGTACGGACTAATGTCTCCTTTTTTGGCTTCAGCTAGAACATTTAACACATTGGCATCTTCCTTAGCCAAATTGTACTACAAAATTAGCCGATTCTCTCTTCACCCAAAGTCTTTTCGTCAGACGTTTGGACAGAGAAAACAGGTTATAGAAAAAAAATAAGACCTTTGTAAAGGGGGCACACACCAAAGGGAGACATTAATATTCCCTGAAAGAGAGGGCTGCTCCTTTGGGACATCCTAGTCTGCCACAATCCCATTGCATTTACAGAAGGAGGAGGCGGTAAAACCTCCTTCAAATAGCATCACACACAACAAAACCAGCCTCTCTACAACCAAAGAACAGAGCTGTCTGAACCCGGGACAGTCACGTTTAAGGAGCAGCTTGGGAAATACTGGCTTTGTTAGATGGTTAGATGAAAACACTGATACCGCTCTCATGTTTGGACAGTGAATATGCAGCTGGAGCCAGCAGATGGTTGGTTTAGCTTAGCATGATAACAGCTAGCCTAGCTCTTTCCAACCAGGGAGACTCCAGCTAGTTGGTATTTCAGGTTGTCGTGTACTTTCATGTGTGTAAAATGAAGCAGAATCACTTCCTCATGTCTTATACTGATGTAATTTTTACATTTTCAACATTACATGTCTGATTTGCAGCTAGTTTTTGAACATGAAGACTTGCAAATGCTATCATTTTAATGGAAAAACTCCACATTAAACATAAAACAAAGAATATATACACAATATTTTATCTGTACTCCAGTTGCCAGATAACCAGGTTGTGGTTCTGGTGGAGGAAAGTCATTTTATCAGATTAAACAAGCATGATAAAACGTGTTTATTATACATTTTTAGGTGCTACTATGCAGATTTATTGATACTACCAAGAGCCAGACTTGCTGTTTCTCTCAGTTTGCAGTGCTAATGCTAACCCGACTGGCTGCAACTTCATATTTACAGCAAAGAATATTAGAGTTGTATCGATATTCTCATTTAACTCCCAGCAAGAAAGCAAATAAGCACATTTCCCAAACTGCCACACTACTTTTAAAGTACACAGTCAGCTTCTCACCACATTATTCAAACCAGTTAGTCCGATACGAGGGCTCTGGGCCTTTACAGGTATATGTTCGGACAGCTCTGCCTCTGGTGCAGGTTTACATGCAGCAGTGCTACATCAACAGGTCACATTAGGCTCACAGTAGCCACTAGCAAGAGCTTGAGCAGCAGATCACCACATCCAGTACACACAGGAAGAGGAAAACTTGGCAAAGAAGCTAAGATAAGAAGATCAGTTAAGCAGTGGAATTCTTTATTAGCCAAGAACTGCATTGGAATGAAAAGGCTAATCAGAAATTATAGGTTTATGCATTTATCAACATCGTTAAACTTTAATGTCGTCTCCGGTCGTCGTTAAACGACCAGAGCTTTAGTGAAAACAGGGATGTGCAAGATTAATGAATCACCTTGCCAGCTACAGTTTAGAAGCAAGATGTTTCATTGTTTTTGTCCTACGAGGGAAGTGGAATGGTCGTCTCTTACAGCATGGACTGGATATTTTCCAGCCTGTTCAAAAATCGCTTTACAGTTGCAGCTTCACGGAGATCAAAAGCTGAACATTTGAGGAAAAGCCACTCAGAAGACGTTTGCATACGTGTGAAGTGTTCTGTGTGGTTTGTCTGTAGAGATGCTTTAGTGTCGTCCATCCAGGAGCCTCTTTTTACAGCGAGGAGCTCTTGACGATAACAAACAACCACAGCATCAGACTCCTCTACAGACTAAACAGCACCAGCAGATCACTCAGCACACCTGCTGCTGGCGTTCCTTCACCAAATCTCATTTCCATCCATAATACAAAACTGCCAAATCTCTTAGTAACCAAGCTAAATTTACATTTCATATTTTCACAGAAAACTGACTTTTTTGTACTCAAACCCATTTTTTTTATTATGCAGAACATTTAATTCGGAAATTAGAGATCTTTGCACATCCCAGATATCCAACCCGGGGGGCTCACTTTGACTCCTCGTCATGTTTTCTCCTTATTTATTTCCAGCCCTCAGAGGCGCCGTGGGACAACTAAGCATCTTTAGACTTTACATTTTCTGCGTTGTGCACCAAACCAACCCTGCCATAGGTGACAGATTCAGCTCAAACAAGGTCACAAGAAGTCATCTCATAAAGAGAGACACACCCAAGGTCTTTATCAACTGCTAGGAGATTAAACAGGTGTAATCCTCTGCTGTGACTCACCGACAGCGAAACAAAACTCGCTCGCCACGTTGGACTTCTTGTAAAAAGCTTAGTGCGGCCGTTCACGAAGCCACCTTTATATTTTTAAATGGGATAATTTATCTAAAGCCTAGCAGTGGTTCATGTGCCACCATGACAAGAGTACAAAGCTGTTTTCAAGCCCCCGAGGTCCAAGGACAACAGTTTGAAACATTCGTATATACAGCCATTAAAATATTACCTAGTTCCACATGAAGAGAAATGGTATGCACACTTGAGAAGTGATGTTATAAAGCTACAGATTATTTCAATAACAAAGCCCCACAGACATCTCATCGCATCATATATGCTTTTCCTGCCTCATCTCTCGAACGTTTCACCAAGCTAGGCACCAACAGACTACGACAGTGAAGGAGAGAAATAACAGAGAAAAAAAAAATCCTAAATAAAAAAATAGACAAAATAATTCTTACACATAAAGACACTGTCATTTCTTAAATTATCGGTTTTTAGTGCCCTACATTTTACACCCAGTCAAAAACATCTGCCTTCGGTTGGTCGGTAAGGCTGCATGACAGACGGCCAGCCCCGTGTTAAACCTATGGTACTTCTAGACAACGTTATGTAAATTTACAGTATACAATTTTGGATTACCATGCAAGAATACTTTTTTGTGTAACATTTAATAGCTCGATCTACATCCAGGAATAATTTACACAGAAGGACAAAAGTTATTGGACCAGAGAGCGCAATAGGTAAATAACCATGGTGGTGAGTGCAGCCGGAGGAGATGACAGATGTGCGGGTGAGGTTAGGTGAGGGGGTGAGGGAGGTGGGATGGAGGGGGAGGTGGGATGGCAGGAGGGGACGTGGGATCCAGAGGAGCGCCTGGGCAATTAGGGTGGTGGTCCAATCCTCCGAGGTCCAAATCAGCGACACTCCCACACTTTTACTGTTTGATCTACGCTCCCAGTGACCACGAAGGGAGCAGCCTTGTGGAAATCTGTGGAACAAACAAAACATGATCAGAACAAAGCAAACCAACAGAAACTCAGGATCAAAAGAAGTCGAGAATTACCACAGCGCGACTTTATTTTTACCCTCTGAACCACAAAATCAACCAGCAGGTTTGAAAGGCATGTGTAATCCCAAAAGAAAAGACCAAAATGAAACCATTTGTCAGAGCCAGAAATAATAAGAACAGTAACAGCTGTCTGCTTTTGTCCTCTCTAACCATTCTGGAAATAATCATGGGAGACTGAAATTGTGATATTCAATCAAAATGATTGTCCCAGTCACCCCCACTGTGGGCCCTTGAGCAAGGCCCTAAACCCCTGACTGCTCCCCGAGCGCTGCACCGCGGCAGCCCACTGCTCCTAGTGTGTATAGTTAAGGTTAACTTTGAATAGGATGGGATGAATGATGATTGAATAGGGGATCAATAAAGATTAGATTAAAGCTCATATTTTTCATAATAAAAAAGAATGTTACCCGGTACAATAGTGTGGCTCAGGGATGTGTTTTTAATAGTTTCTGGATAGCAATAAAGCTCTAATGGTGCAGGGGAATAAGCTAAAATCAGGCTTTGTACAAACACACAATACTTAAGGGGATCAATTTATTGTCAGTTCTTGTTCTTTTCATGCTGTAAATGTGAAATGGAATATGGGAGGGCCATTATGTGGGAGGTATTTGATCAAACAATGACCTGAGTGATCAAGTGCAGCTTTATTTCATGTGTAGACAGCTAGTCGCCTCCAAATAATATTTGATAGGGTTCATCAAAGAGCCCATATTAAGCACATTTACAGGTTTATGCATGTATTTTTGGGGTCTACGAGAATATGTTTACATGCTTTAATGTTCAAAACCTATCATTTTGTCATGCCATTCGTCACTGATGCACCTTTTATCACCTCGATCTATTTGAATCCCTTCTCAGATTGCAGACCCTGTGATTGACTAGCTGCTAGGCGTCACATGATGACGTAGATAAGTAACAGAAGAATAGCCTGGACTCCAAATGAGGCAGTTCAGGCCAGCAAGGAGCACTTTTACATGCACAAAAAGCTATAACAAAATAAAGGAAGGTAAAAAAAATAAAAATAAATGATGGGCTCCTTAATGTATCTTTCTCCATATTCTAGATAAGCCATCAAAGAGACGTTATTCTTTTACAGGAAGAGGAAACGGGAGCATAACTAATCCAGTCAATCACAACAAAGTAGACGGCATTAAAAATGGAGACATCATCTTTCTGTGCCAGAGTGAGAAAAAAGGTGTCATAAAAATGGCGATGAATCACTTCCTACCACACAGAGATCTGCTAACATGAACAGAGTCCGACTGAAAATATGCCGGACATTAATGGAAACCCAGTCGTATTGTTGAGCCACTTGAGAAGCAGACACATTTTGGGGGAAATGCTCTTAGTATTGTACAACAGACCTGACAACACTTTGCAGAAAAGGGGGAAATAACGTTTTTTTTTTTTCAATGTATTCTCACAAAGGTGCTTTGTCTTTTCCACACTGCACCAGAATTCATCACATCAATAGCTCACAGCGATCCTCTTTGGTTGAAGCAGGATTTAAGAGGACTAGGTTTCAAACGGCTTGCCAAGGAAAAGTTGGCTCAAGAGCTCCTCAGGAGAGTTCCCGAGCCTTGATCTGCTGAAAAGCCGCAGATACGAGGAGGGGGAGGAGGGAAAATCCTGGAGCGCTTGTCTACCTCTTAAACCCCAGCTGCCAGCAACCCTCAGGACGCTGGTGGAGAAGCTGGGCTCGTTTACAATCATTCAACCTTCCTCTAAAGCAGATATTTGTGAGCAGCAGCACGATCCAATGAGGGAGAACAGAAAGGTTTCCTGCAGCTCCTCAAAAGACCAACCGGTCAAACAAAAACAAGGAGAAAGCTCTTTTTGGAGGGGGAGAGGTTGCTTACCCAGAGAGGTAACAAAGTGTTCGTGGGCACACAGGGTTTTCATGCAGCGCTTGTTCTTGTAGTCCCAGATCCTTAAGGTCTTGTCATCTGCACAGGTCACAATAAACTTGCCTCCAGGGTGGAAGAGGATCCCACGCACCCAGTTGTCATGGCCAACCTGTGAAACAGACAGACAGCTGATGAAGGTGCAACCGAATCCATCTCATTCATCAAGTAATATATTTTCACTCAGCATTTCATCCCAAAATGTAAATACAGATTATAATAACGTTTACTTAAAGGCTGTTAGCTTTAGAAGGTCCTCACCAGTGTCATAAGGCACATGCCGATGCTAACATCCCACATCTTGATGGTTTTGTCTCTGGAGCCAGACAGCAGGAAGGGGCCTGGCTTGCCGCTCTTCTTGGACTGGTCGGGCACAAAGGGGGAAAATGAAACATCAGTCGCGTGTTTACGCTCAGACAATATCATACATTCATCAGAGTATAAGCCTGTCGCAAACATTAATTCTCAAAGTATTTTTTACAAATAGAATCAAGACCATCCATCCATCCATCCATTATCTGTACGCCGCTTAATCCTCTGCAGGGTCGCGGGGGGGCTGGAGCCTATCCCAGCCGACATAGGGTGAAGGCAGGGGACACCCTGGACAGGTCGCCAGTCCAAGAATCAAGACCAAATACGACAAATTATTTTTGATATTAAATGCAGATTTAACCTGTGAACCCCAAATTGCCACAATGACACTATTTAGCGGAGTAGAAACTGTAAAACAGGAAGAATGATTTAATTTTCAACTGTCCCTCTGAGGGATGGGAATCGAAAACCGGTTCTTGTTGAGAACCATTTCCCAGTGTTTCAATTCCTTGGAAGATAGATAGATAAACTTTATTGTCTGCCCCAAACGGTGA
Organism: Chromis chromis; assembly: GCA_900302755.1. Classification (NCBI taxonomy): domain Eukaryota; kingdom Metazoa; phylum Chordata; class Actinopteri; family Pomacentridae; genus Chromis; species Chromis chromis. The sequence goes on along the minus strand of OMNN01038370.1, from coordinate 44,083 downwards.
CAGAAATTCTCCTTTGACAAGGCTCCAACAATAAAATACAACACATATCAGACACACGTCTAAGTGAAATGTTAAAAGGAAACATCAGCAGATAAAAATATATATGTACTGTTCAGTGTCTTATTTCATTTTGTTCAGGGTGGTTATTGCAGTGGGAATAAAGGATTTTTTATAGATGTTTTTGCGGGCCAGTGGGACTTTGTAACATCTGCCTGATGGGAGTAACTGGAAGGAGTGATGGAGGGGGTGAGAGGGGTCCTCTGTGATCAGAGTGGCTTTCCTGAATTTCCTGAACGATTCCCTTATCAATTCCAGGGGGCGCGACTTACGTCACCACGCACACTGCGTAGCTTAAGCAAGCTACACAACGTCCGTGGCGATGTCATTCTGCAGTGCAGCCAGCAGGAAACATGGCGCCCAAGTGGCACAAACGCTCTAAAGTGTGCTTACATTTCACGAGAAAGGATGACAACAGGGCAACTTGCAATACTTGCAAAGTGGATATTTCATCAAAGGGAGGAAAAACTACCAATATGCAGAAACATTTACACACACAGCGATAACTTTGAATGAATGTCGCGTTTTCAATCCGCTCCGGAGTGAATCTCAACTCCTTTTCCCCCAAATGAGAATCGATAAAGAACCAAATCGTTAAGCAGAATCGAAAATGTTATCGGAATCGTGAAAATCTTATCAATTCCCATCCCTAGTCCGTCACTCCTTGAACTAATCATGTGTAACTTTTGGTTTCATCTGAATAAACAAACAAATATAAGCTTAAAATTGGGATATTTCATCAAAGTTGCTGTATTCAAAAAGTCTCATTTAAAGTTTTTCCAGAAAAATAAACAATTTGCAAAAACCAGATTCTGTAAAAACCTAAAAACTCTGTTCTTCTGCACAACTATTAAACCATCAGTTACTCAGCTGCGACTATTTTAGGGACTTTTCTCCTGAACTGCAGGCTGTGTTTACAAAAAGAGTAAGTAGTATGTAGAGCCACCATTTTATTTCCAGTATGGTAACACCTGTGGGCACTTGAAAAAATGTTGTACCTGTTGATTCAAGTTTTTTTCAAATATTCAAATTAATTAAACTGTTGTTTTCTTTTTACTTATTAATGTGTCATACTGCACAAAAGAGATTGTTGAGTTATCGTCACTTCTAGTCATGGTTGTGCTGTTTTCATAGAGGTGCAGGACTTTATACTGCAGTGAAAAATCAGCCAACAGAGAGTAAAACGGGACCTTAACAAAAAAAACAGAACCTGCTTGGGGTTCAGATGGTTAAGGTATTGAATTTTTAAAGGGACCGTACTGCAGCCTTGTATCAATTTCTGCTTTGTTAGAGAGACTTAAAATGTTCTCATCTGTCAGCAGGGAGAAAGAAAGGAATTAGCTAAAATAATCTACTGCTACGTTTGGCTTGAAGTGTGATTAAGACAGAAACAAAAGATGTTTAAAGGCCATGTCAGGCGCACTTGAAAAAGCAGCAGCAGAATATTAAAAAAATGACCCCAGGGCAACTCTGAGTGTTTTATGTTGGCAATTAGTTTGACGGCATGTGTGCAAACATCTGTGTGGCAACAGCTCCAGGTCTGTTCAAAGTCAACAACTCCATCAATCCTTTTAGCCTGAAGTAATAGACAACCTCTCCACACGTTATACAAAACAAAAACAAAAACAACAGCAAAAATCAGCTTCTGTGCAAATGAAGGCAGGGTCGGCGGGAACAACTGCTGTAAGGGAATATTTTGTTTTAATCTGTCAAGGTTACAATTGGACACACTCGAGATCACAAGGCATGAGGAGGGAGTCTGTTCTGACTCTAGGCCATGTGGTTGTTCTGCCTGTGTATGCGCTTCATTTGGAGCTGGTCGGTTCACATGGCTGTCAGTCTGAGTAGTGACGTATGAGACCCATTGACATGGCTACGCATGTACAGAAGGAGCACACTCCCCATCATCTGATGGTGTGAGAAAAACAGCAGTTATCACCGAGTGAATCACAGACTTTGTCTTGGTACATAACTACAAGTTTATCCATTAGGGAAGTCCCCCAGTTCTGCCGTCAAGCTTTCTGCACATAGTTGTACAGTAACAGCTGCCCGATCGCTCTCCTTGTTCTCAGTCATTGTCTCATTTAGTTCAGAGTCTGTAAAATGTTTCTAGCTCCACCACTTTCTCACCAGGGGAAGTTAATTATCACACTTCATTTGCTCCCATACTGGTCTACTGTATGCTCGGCTCTTCTGAGCTTTCATGATGATCCACACTGGACACTAGGGGTGGGACAAAATATCGATACAGCGATATATCGTCGTCCCTCCTCGTGCGATATGAGTATCAATACGCTGGCGCCAAATATCGATACTTGAATTAATATAATAAGGCGCTCTAAACCCTGCCAGATTCCCCTGCCAGCTGCCATTTCCCCAGAGTCACTACTTAATGACTCCACATGGTGGCGTTTATCACATGAATGAAGGAGACTTGAGCGGAAATTAATTGGCCGAAGAAGAGTTTGTACAGGTATAATGGATGACAGCAACGCTACCGTAAGAGACATTTTTCAGTTATAGATATCGTGATGTATCGTTATGTGATTGTCTTGCAATATAACGATTATCGCTGTATCGTGTGATATATATCGTATCGTGAGCCATGTATCGCGTATCGTATCGTGAGGTACCCTGTGATTCCCACCCCTACTGTTTAAGGTTGTCATTTAGGAAATCTTCAAAAGCTTCCAGAAAAACACCAATTCCCTTCAACTATTATGTAAATATGTTTATTTCAGAGATTGATATATATATATATATAGAGAGAGAGAGAGAGAGAGAGAGAAACAGATTTTTTTTATATATAAACATACAATGCACAGACAGTTAGTGCCGATTATACAGGTGAAGAGGTTTACACATCAGTTATCCAGGCAGGACAGAAAGGGACGATCACAGAGCAACACACACCAGCCATGTTGCATTACTTGGTGTCTGCCTACACAATGGATGTGCTGTTCACTGCAAGTAGCAACAATGTGCTATTTGACAGAGCTCATATAGTCATTTCTTGTTTAGTGTGAACATTGGGATTTATTATACAATGTATGTAATGTATTGTTGTTTCACTGTGTGCGCTTACACAGACAACCATGGGTGCAGACTTTTGTTGCACACCATGTGCTACTATGTCGCCCCTGACAGTAAAATATTAGTGGAGTGCAAATAATAAATGTAAGGTCTCATCTGCTGTCACAGAAAAAAACAAGTGCTGGAAACCTCATTTAAACAACTCATGTAAGTATATAACATAATCATTCACCACTTTGATGAAAAAATAATATTCTCATATTAACAATACTTATAAATGCAAGACATATGGCAACATATAAATACATATATATTTAAGTAAATTCCAGTGGAGCTTTTCACAGCTCAGATCCAGTTATGTTTGCTGGTCTATCCGAATCGTTGAGCGGCTATAATTGTGTCATTCTTCAGGCCAAGACTTGTGGGGGCTCGTGGGGCTCCTTGGCTGGGCCTTTGGACTCCCCTGAAAGGCACAATGTACAGGACAGAGTCAAGCTTTAAAAGACGAATAGTTAATTCTGAAAGTCAATATACAGACATTTTACTACAGTCTAATGCAGTTAAACAGCCCTGCAATTAACATTTCTCTTTACAGTCATAATGTTTAGTTTTTAGGGATGCAGCCAAAAATAAATAAGTTCAGTTAAAGCCTTAAACCTGCATTCTTTGTAAAGGCGCTGGCCTTTACAAAGAATGAAGAATGACATGTTGCTATGTTGTATCACCATGCACAGTATCCTCCAGTGTTTGCTACGTACGGTTTCAAAAGACTAAGATGGCAACAGCTAAATTCCAGACTCGAGGCTTCAAAACCTCCAATAACCTATGGATGACATCACATTGACTACATCCATCTTTTATAGAGTCTATGGGTTATAATTTAAGGTGATGTTGCACTGGCCTTCTGTTGAAAGGTGCATCAAATTTTTGTCCTAGCTATTTATATGCATGAAGGGATAAAATATTGGAAACAGCCCTCAGTATGACACAGTCTACTATGAAACCACCACTATGACCGCAGAGTTAAAACATACAATCTAACACTTCTATAATAGTGTCAACTAAAACTGAACATAATGTGTATAACCAGTGGTATTGGATTTCATTAATAGGACAGGATTTATTTGTAGAGGTTGCATGTTGAAGCATGGAAGAACATTAGTTGCAATAGTTTGTATACAGATATGCTTAGTGTACAATAATACATTAACTACTGCTACTTTTACATTCAGTTGCTGTAATTTAAATATGTACTTAAGTTGTACTTCTGAATTACTTTAACAAAATAAACAGCATTGATGGTAATTAGATATTCAGGGTCATGTCTTCTCACAAAGACCACAATGTACAGGAGCTTGGTAAAACCTGAAGAGGGCAGCAGTGCTCCTCCAGTCAGTGCTGCCCACACCCAAACTACAGCTTGGAGCGCTGCCGTGGAACTGATCCTACCCACTTTAAATACAAGAGACATAACTCACTGTACAGTTATGCTGTGAGTGTGACTTGCACCAACTTCAGCCTGCTTGCGTGCCATTTCCCAAGAAGATTCAAAGCTAGTGACTTTGAAACCTTTTAGCGAATGAAATGGGAACTTTAGACTCCTAGTGTTGATATTTATTCTTTCTGTAAGGCTGGTAAACTTGATCAAAACTGCAGCAGGAAAGCCTGTATCAAAACGAATAAAAACCATCTGATTTGTTATTATTATGTGTATGTAAGTATACACTATATAAAATTGTCCCGCAAAATTACATCTATCTTAACAGTTTAATTATTCATATAGTGTGATCACATTAATCTAAAATCAGTTATTGTGTCTGGGTGGACACATCTCCATAGAGGAGGAGGGTGCGAGAATGGGCTCACCACAGCCGGCTGGGTCTTAGCATAGTTCATATGAGCGTAGAGTAGCACAGCTGTGTCGTTGTGGGCCGCCTCCAGTGCGATGGACAGAGCATTACTGCCATCCTGCAGACAACAGAGGAAGGACAGAGGGAGAAAAGGATATACAGAACGATGTAGAGAGAGAGTAAAAGTCAGTTCATTGACCCTAAAAACCCAACAATGTTTTAAAACTAGAACAGAAAGCTGTAGAGCCTGAGATTGACCGCGTGATCAACATTATACAAGGTTCTTCCTTTTTCCTGTTGTTTTTGTGATTGGGCAATTTGTTATAATTCCCATAAGTCAATTTACTATCATGCATCTGTGATTAGCCAGTGACCTACCACACCATTCATCTGTCCTACATTCTAACAATTATTTTGTTTTTGTAATCATATCATACTGTATGTTAACTTGGACACAACATAATCTAAACTAATTAAGTTTCTGTTGTTTTGATCACATTAAAGGAGTAACATAAATTTCACGTTGTGTTGGAAACTCTGACCTAGCCTTTTCAACAGCTTATTCTTTTACAGTCAGCGAAAGCAGGTGGTTGATATCATAGTAGGGCTTCCTGGAAGACAAAATCCTGCTGTAAAATGTGCATATCTTGGTTTGGAAAAACAATTACAGGATCTTCTTCAATCTGTTTTTATACTTTCAATATAGGTAGTTGAAACAAATCTATACCTTTACAGTTCTATTTAATGGAATGCGTTAAGTCAAACTAAAAGAAGTTTTACTGCACTGCTTACATACTGTAAAACTCCACTCAGCCCTACAGTCGTGGCGTGTCATGCATTTCTGTGTTTTCAGTGGACTGGGGAAGTGGGGGCTTTTCCAAATGCCCTCCCCCCCTCAGTCCAGCTGTGCTGCACTGAAACACAATCCAGGAACTGTCTCCACCAAATGGCTAACTCATTCTGGCACAGATGTTAACACTCAAATATCTGTCTGCCTGGCTTCTCTTCAAGCATCCAGACCAATCCACTGTAAAATCACTTTAAAAATCACAAGGCTGTGTAGTTTTTTTTTTTTAAGAACAGGATATGTCAACACAATGAGAAAAGTTGTGTTATATTGTAAGATTTTCACTTGTAAGTTCTGCTGAGACAATGAATATTTTATGTAACTTTAGTCTAGTATTTTGTGATTAATTTAAAATTATTTAAAATCCTTTTCCTACATATTGTTTTTTGGAAATGAGAAGTTGCTGCTGATTTGCATATGGGTCATGTGGTGAAATATGCAGAGGACTAGTGGAAGAGCCTGCAGGGCATTGTGTCTGAAATCTGCAAGTCTGTGAACAGAGGGGTTGTGGCTTTTTAATTCTTCCCCAAGGGCTTGTGAGTAGCCCAGTGATTGTGTTTCCTATAAACAGCCCTGGCAGATGAAACTAATCTGATCATGGCTCTTTAGCTTTCAGCTAACAGAGAAAAAAAATGAGAAAAAAAGGTGACAAGAAGAGGAAATTGCATAGAGCAGTTTCCCATGAGGAGCTGTTTCCTGAGCACAGATTAAGCTGAATCCCAGTCGAGAAACCACTCAGATGTTTTCAGCAATCAGAGATCCAAAACCTGGCTTCAGCATTAGGCTCAGAGTAAAACACTGAAGGTTTCTGTCATTGGGTGCATCAGTTAAATGGCTAGAAATGTAAATGTCTTACATTATCTACAATGGATATGTCACACCCAGGTTGTTCCAGGAGCAGTTTGACAATCTCAGCCCGGCCATGCTCGCTAGCACACATCAGAGCTGTAGATCCCTCATCGTCCTGCACGTTGACATCAGCGCCACACTCCAGCAGGGCCCGCACCATCTCCTGCCGCCCGTGGCTAACCGCCAACATCAGCGCCGTCTGACCTGCCTGCAAAGGTAAAGAATTTCATTAACAGTTTTGGTAAAGTGGTCATGTTGGTTGCATGATGCAGAAAGTGATGAGAAAACTTCTGCCATTGACAGCTTGAGATGTATCACCACCAAAAAAAATCCCAACCTCCTAAACACACATGTTGACTTACTGATAAGAATCCTATTGTTCCGTGATCTGAAACAATGTGAATGAGTGTTGACTTTAACTAAAGATTAGTTTGGAATTTTTACTTCTGTTCACACACAAAACTGCACACGTGCTTCCTCTCCTTTTTATTTATTTATTTTTAGCTAAATCCATTCCAACACAGTGCAAGTCTTTTGCAGAGCTCCTCTTAAACTGTAGTGGTTTAAGTGCTTTGCTTAAGAGCATTTCAGCTGTTACGCAGCAGTCATTCATCTCCTCAAAGTAGATTTTGCTCGTCCATTCAGGGGTGACCTTCCCATAACAAGCCAAAACAGAATCCACTATTGGGCATCATTTACGCCTATGTCAGAAATCACTTTCTCATTCACTCATTTGCTACTATATGTATTATAGATACTCAGTAGTTCACTTTGTAGTAGGCAGTAAATAGTTTTTTTCAGAAATGTCACTGGATATTGTATCATCACACACAGTGGCTATTTTTGCACATATAAAATGGGATGCTTTTCTCTTGCTCAAGAGAAAGAAATCTGCAAAACATGGACACTTTTCTTTTTTTAGTGTTTTAGAAAATTTTTGATCTGCATAAATCATAAACTCAAATAAAATGGTGGACATTGAAAATACTGCATTAAAGGTGAAGCTACATTTAAAGCAAAAGTCAAATAAGTACTTCTGCAAATGTAACTCAGCTGACAACTCCCCAATGCAAAAGCTAAACCTAAAACAAAACATGGCAGATGACTGAAATTCCTGATCCTAAAATTGCAATGCGTGCCTCATGGTTTATTCCCCACAGCAACAATAACAAGCACGAGTAATTAGATTTATAGCCAGCAATGCTGTAAATTCAGTCCTATGACTTGGCAGTGCAAGAACCCATCAGGCGCCGTCTCCAAACACACACACTTCACAACCTGATTAGATGCACCAGAGATAAAACCACGGAAAAGTCAACAGGCTCTCATGAATTACTTGTGTGTCACGTTAGGCTACACATTTGTTTAATCTAATTTAACCTAAAACCAATTATTCCTCAGGACTCTGGTTTTGAATGCTGTACTTCATTACAACAAAGGAAATACTCATAACATGTCCATATAGAAATAAACAGGGACTAAAGAGGGGCCCTATTCCCTGAACAACAAATTTTTTGTCAAACAGTAGGAAAGAGTGGAAATTCATTCAAAAGTTTTTGTCACAACTAACTTAAAAACGAATTAAGCCAGATAAAACTTCTCTGACTAAAACAACACTTAGGCTGAAAACACGTTTGCAACAACACACATCAACATAACAAGCAAGCAGGGAAAATAGTGAAGCTGAGTTTATATTCACTGATTTGGTTACAATATGTAGAATTAATCCTGTGTAGAATTATTTTCATGTTAAAGGTTTAATGTAACCAAATCAGACTAAACTCTTATAGAAAAGACAGCAGAGCCATATTTGACTCCTGTAGACTCACAATAACTCCTGTAGACTCACAATACAGAAATTTCAGGCCAGTTTATCCCTATTTCACCCCTCTGACAATCAGAGAAGAAATCTGGTATTTGACTTTTTTCTAAACTGATGGCAAGTCCAGATTATCTGGTCATGTGAGGCGCAAAAAGATCTGTGCAGCTCCGATAATATAAAACAAGTTTGATATTTATTTTTTATCTCTTATATTTATATTTCGGATTCCTGACTGCTCCCTCTGGAAATATAATCTTGAAAGAGGAATAGAAACAGAAGAATATCTTTAAAGTTTTTTCCTTATGCGCATGATGCAGCCTGATTTCAAAATCTGTTATGATTTTAAAACTCCTGCAGTGTGAGTCCAGCCTTAAATGATGGGTAATGGAACTGACTACACATTTGCACATATGCACAATTACAGGTCAATAATGTATTTTGGGAGTCTTGGCCACTCTGTTCCGATTGAACTAACGAAAGCAAGGCAATGTCGGTTCTGTACTCTCACTCCAGTGGTGCACATATGAGTGTAGGCAGAGAGGTGTAGCCCTCACTACCTGTCTAAATGATCACCTTAATCACTTCTCAATGAAAGTCGCAACAGTATTTGTATGAGGTTGGACCTACTGATATTTCTGTATGCCGTTCAACACGGCACAAGAGAGATACTTGAAGTTGTGTGAAGCAGTTTGGGGAAAGGAAGGCTTTTTCCACATTTCAGTACTAATAATTGTCCAAAAATATCACAAAGAACAAAAGATACAGTTTGCTTGCCAGAATCATAAAACTATTTTCATGTATGTTGAGTTTTTCCTTATTCACTTTCGATTTCACATACATTACAACCTGAAATATCCATCAAAATACAATTTTACTGCAAAGGATGAGACTTCATTCACATTCTTCAAAGGTATATTTGTTTCTAAATCTACTTTCAATCCAATTATTTCAATTGCTGAATGAAACCTACATATTTCATTTGTCCCTTTTATTCTTGTTTACTAAGAACATTTTGTCCAATTGTTCTAGTTTTCTGTTTTATTAATTAATTAATTAATTGTAATATGTTGTAATGTGTTTGCCTATATGAAATAATGTCATTTAAAAAAGAACTGTCTTTGCATATCAAATCAAGTACAGTGTAAGAAAATTATTTTCTGCCACTAATTGTTCCAGTCTAATGTAAAAACTTTAATTAAAACAGAACATGTTTTTTGGCTAGCTCATACATACCAAAAATGACATGCATATGAAAGGATTGTCTGCAGTAAAGTGACTGTGGGAACATGGAAGGCTACAAATTGCATTTAAAAGACTAAACAGCACACATCTGTGGTGTGTCCAGTTTAAGGCCTGTGTGATGAACCAGTGAGCAACTTACCTGGCTGGCCTTGGCGTTGACATTCCCCTGACTGAAGAGCTTCTTCACCACAGCCATGTCATCCTCCTCCTTTACAGTTGAGAGAGCAGCCAGCATGATGGCTGTGTAGCCTGCCTTGTTCTGCTTATCCACACAGCACACACCTGTAGGTAACACACTTTATTACCATGCTGATATTAACTTAGTGCAGATATACCAGTGCAGATGTGCCAGCATATATGTTTCCCAATAAGTAACAAGAAGTTGCAGTACAGAAATACCAACATATGCAACACTACCACCATTACATACTTGGCCCAAGGTTCACACACTTACACTGTAAAATGTCCCTCCCAGTATGCATCTTGTTCATAATTAGGGAATAAAAGATTTTTATGTTGCGTTTATGTTTTTAAAAAAACATTCTCAATTTTATTAAAATTCCAAATATCGATATCTGCCTCAAAAATCAATTATTGGTTGTGCCATAATGTAAATGAATGCAAATGTGCCAGAGGAGAAACCAAGAAGATAAGTTTCCCCCTACTATTTGTTGAATAAATGACAGGATATTGCCAAACTCTCTGAAAAAAGCAGGTTTTAGTTCATTGTTTAGGTTCTCTGGCTGCACATTGACTGTGGTTTACTTTCATGGTTCTCACCAAACGCCCCATATAAAAATGTTAACTGCCGTTTTTAGAAAACAAGTGGAAACGTGTTGAGTTACTGCTTCCTACCCAGCATGAAGTGGCAGCAGTACCCAAGTAGAATATTGTTTGGTCTTGTCCAAGGTCATTAATCAAACATAATGTTTGTTTGGAGTATCCCTTTAGGCCCATGTAACGCTTTCTAGTTCTTTGTTCAATTGGCACCATTAAGATGATTCATTCAAATGTAAAGTGGGTTTGAGACTTTCATCATCCATTTTTTTTGTTAGTTAACAATTGGATAATTGTCTTCCAAGTTTAGTTCATTTTAAGTGTATGGGCAGTTGCTTTAAAACTACATTTTGGGAATTTGATTCATTCTGATGTTGCCAATTGATCTAAGAATTTTAAAGCGTCACAAAGACCATTTAATGTCATTTGATCAAGTCTTGAATATCCCTTTCAGAGGACTGCTGCCCACTAACCTGTGTCCAGCAGCAGCCCAACCACGCCAAAGTTGGAGTGGGAGACGCTGTAGTGAAGAGCTGTGTTGCCGTTGCCATCTGTCATGTTGACTACATGTTCCAGCAGCACTGACGACACCTCAGTGAACGCCATCAAGTAGTCAGAGACCCGCGATGGCTGAGCCATCTTGGCGCTGGAGATACGGAACCACTCGAGCTGGACAGTGTGGGTGCTGGAGAGCTGAAGGTGAGGGTGGGAAGTCATATTTAGTTACACAGTGTAAACAGTGGTTCAAAAAAGCACCTGAAGCAGATTTAACTCCTTGAGACAAAAGGTAAAAATAACTGTGTATACAGTGTATGTTGGCAGTCAAGACTGTATTTGTCTTAAGTTTATTACAGCCTGACATGTCACTGAATGTTAGGGGAAGTTCTTTTACCATCTATTATTAAAGTTAGACTTACTTCCTAGGCTGTTTCTTTGCATGACTCCTCTGTTATTGTTACATGAAACTTCTATTGTTTGTAATTGTTTGCTGGTGCCATAAATATCCCTAAACAATATACTACAGTCCCACAGCTTTCATCAGCTTAAGTAATTACTTTTATCAGCTAAGTAATTGTGACCTGAAATTGCTGTGATTTACTTTGTATGATTCTAATGATGAAGATAAATGTGTCTCTTGGTGGTAAAGAGACACCAAGAAAACACCGAGCAGAAAGGTTTGAAATTCAGAATGTGAACATTAAATCATGTACATTTATTTACAACGTGCCACAAAACAAGTGGAGAAGAATGATTTGAAGAAGAATGCAGGGACGCACCACTTCCTTACTCTTCAGTGTTTTGACATCATCGTTTAGGTGGTTCTTCAGAATGAGGCAGGCTTCACGCATTTTTGAGCTGAACTCAAACCTGTGACAAACATGTAAGCATGTGAAGTTGAAACAAAAAAGTACTGTTGACTCTATATGGATTTTGAATGACTTTCTCTGATTCATATATTATTTGAAAGCCTTAACAGCATAACACTTTCATCAGAAAACTACATTAACTTATTTTCTGCAGCCCCCAGAGACCTGAAATTACATTAATCAACATAGAATTAAGAAAAGTCATTCTTTCCTACTTGAAAACATGTAACAACCTACTTTTCTTTCACAGCATCAGATGAATAATTTGCAGCTCTCAGTGTTTCCTCATCAGTGTCACTCTCATCCAGATTCACATTTCTCTCCTCCTCAGATGTTTCTTCCTCTAAAACTGCCTCATCCTCTTCTGTGCTGTCCAAGCACTCGCCTTCTCCACTTTCTCCAGAAGAACTGCCATCTTCCTCCTCTTCTTCTTCCTCCTCTTCCTCCTCATCTTCTTCACTGGATGTCGACTCATACCTGGAAAAGACAAATATTTGCTGAGATATCAAGCAACTTGTGCAGTTCACATTTTACAGAACTGGCTCTATTAGAAGGAAGTTTTTGTTTCTTATATGTCAAACCTGTGACCTGGTCACAGTGTTATTTTCAACCTCTAGACTATCCGTCGCCCTCATTTTATTTTTGCTGAGGTAAAAATAAAAATAAGGTTTCATGTTACTGTTATTCACCCTCCATTTAGAATGCCAACAAACTGCAGGCTCTTCTTGCCAGTGGTGCGATTCTCGCCCGAGTTACTCCCATCCTTCCTCTTCATGATGGATTTCAGCATACCTGTTGCCATAATGGAGGCAAGTGAGACAAACAATAGTTCAAATTACAGCAGGAAACATATACCTTACACACAAGACACAATGTTTAAAATATTATGTTATCAGTCCCTTAACAGTGTAAGATTACACCTTTTTCAAAATAATATAACCTTTGTATTGTCTAAGCAGAACTACTTATAAAATTGATATGGCAGAAAAACACTAAGGTAATGTTGCCATCCATTCAGTGGATAACAATTCATTTTCCTTTCATGATTTCTAAAATTATTTTAAAGAAGTTTCATGGGATGAACTAAGTAATTTGTGATATTTCAAAAAAGACAAAGCTTTCACTTGGTATACTAATAATAATTTAAAAACTAGTGTGAGTCTGTTAGCCAGTGCAGCACGTCAGTTGATAAAGCAAAATGTGAAATTTCCTACAGGCCAGGATACCATTCATCATGTACAGAGAATAAAGTATACACTCAAAATGATTAATACGTTAATTTTGGTTTTAAATGAGACAGTTATTTTGACTTTGATTTACTATAATAATTGAAATGGGCCGTGAAATAACACGTCTCCATTGTACACCACTGGTTGCACATATGAATTCATAATCTTGTATGTTCCTAATTTACTAATGAAAGTTTGCATGAAAGTATACTAATTCTAGCCTTTATGTATGAAGGTATGAATCATTTATCCTGACTAGCTTGTTAAAGTCTGCGGTAAAAGCACATCCACTTACCTGTCTTGGTGTTGCTGGCTGCAGTCTTCTCTCCTTGTTCTCCCTCTGTCTTCTCAACTGTACCGACCACCTCTTCTTCTGGTGAGATCTTGTATTCAGCAATCGTCAGCTGTCTCTTCTTCAGCACTGTAACTTTCTGCTCCTCAGTCTTTTCCTCACACATGTTCTCCCATTGGCATCCAGTGCTGACCAGCACAACGGGAGCTGGTTCTGCTGGTGTCACTACAGCATCAGTCTGGGTGCCCTGTTCAATCTGATCTGCTGCTAAACCTTCGCCTACACATGCGTCGGTCAACTCAGGACGACACAAAACTGCAGCATGCTTTAATGCAGAGGTCAGTGTCTCTACTTGGGCATTTGTCATGTCGGGTTTGGCAAGAACCCCTTTCTCAAATGTGACTTTAGAGGTTTTCTCCTCCATCTGGGCTCTAAGGATTCCCAGGTCTTTGTCGGCTACACTCAACCGATCCTCTAGAGCCACAATAGACTCCTGCTGGAATTTAATGGTGTCCTGTAAGGTGTCTATCTCGTGCTGTGCCTCTGAAGTCAGCCCAAGTAGTGACTCCATTACCCAAACCTCAGCCTCTTCTGTCTCTACTCTGGTTTGTACTCCCTCATCCTGAACCAGAGGCGGTTCTGTTCCTGTGCCTTTTTCAGAAACATCTACTTGAGTGCCCTCAGAAGCATCCTTTACACCCTGGCTGTAGTAGAAAACTACAGAGGCCATTGGCACATCACCCCCAACAGCCACTGATTTCTTCTGAACAACTACTTTTTCTGGAGCATGTACTAAAACTTTAGATGACCGTTCTGGAGACTTCTCTTCCTTTCCCTCAAATTTCTCTGCGAGCCTCTTTAGCTCACTCGATTTTACAAGGCCTTTGTGTCCAGTTGAGGTTGGTGAAGTCAATCGACTGTGGTCCGTTTGGAAAATCTCTGTGGTTTGGGTAGAAGAATCTGTAGACGGATGCTTCTGCTGAGCGACCTCCATGGCTTCTTTCTTCTCCTGCAGGGCTAACAGAAGCATGTCTTTCTCTGCACGAAGTTTGGCCACCTCTTTCTCAAGTGCAGGAACACCCTTTACCCTTTCTTCCATCTCCTTCAGCTGCTTCAAGGCCGTAGCCATCTGCTCTCTGACTGTCTGCAGCTGGCTGGGTGGTATTGGGGTCATTGCGGTGCCAGAAGCTGGAGTGCTGCGCCCAGAGGTCTGAGGACTGGGTTTAGTCCAGCTACTCTGCAGAGGGTGTGTGGATGAAGAGGGTAAGAGCTGTTTTGGAGGATCTGCGAGCTGAAGGCGCCCACCATTCTGGTGCTGGTGGGTTTGTTCCTGCTGTAACCGCCGGCTGGTTTCCAGAAGAGTCCGCTCAACTCTGGGGTTGCGTAGTGGTGGAGGTGGTGGCACTTTGGCCCCAGCAGACAGGGGAGGGACACTGAGGAGGGTTACAGGGGAAAGAGAGAGTATCTCACAGGGTGCTGACCCCAGGCGGTTACGTGGTGGTGGTGGCGGAGGAGCTCTGCCATCTTCACTAGCTGGGGATGCAAGTGACTCTGTGGACGTCCAGCCACTGGTACGCCCCCCGACACCTGGACTCCTCTGGGACAGTTTGAGGCCCCGTCCGGTGCGCCGGGAGCTGACAGGTGCCCGACGGACATTGTGCCCACTCTCTATCTCTTCTACATATTTAAGGAAGTCTAGATCCAGCTGGAAGCCATAAGGAGTCTGGACAGAGTAAGAGCCTGACTGGTCAGCCTCTTCCTGACCAGAGTAAAGGAATGGAGAGCCTAGATCTGAATGGAAAAGGACTAGTTAGTGGACAACTCATCATTAATGCTCTTTGGAATTTCTTAGTAAATAGATTCACTTCAATGTTACTTCCCAAAACTAATTGTGTATATCCATGTATTCCCTGTCCAAAAACACATGCAAGGCTGATTTAATATTTGACATTGTGCATTGTTCACATCCGTCCTACCAGCTTTGTTACAGTCAATACTCTAAATAGGTGCAGTGTGTCATGATTGTCATTATCTATTTTTTTAGTACAAGCAACAAAAAGACACATCAAAAGATGTTTCCTACAGGCAATAGTTTTCTTGATACCATCTGAACTATGTCAATGTGGTAACCTCCACAAACATGTAACTGGCAGGTTAAAACTAATCGAAAACAATAAATAATAAAACTACGTGTTGCAACACAAAAACCTCACCTCAACAGATAGCCTAAATATTAATATTTTCACTGTCACAAAGACATATTTGACAGTAAGGTTGAAATTCAAAAACAGTGCCAGTAGTTCCTTACCAGGCAGCTTTGGGTTAACTTGCACCGACTGAGTCATTTTTCAGGACTTGGACCTTTCAGCACACTTGCAGCTTCAAATCAACACCTGGCTAAAGAAAACATGCAGTGACATGAGAGCATTTGTTATTGATGTTCTTAGACCAAGAGTGAAAAAAGAAGAATTTCTAAAACACTGCACAGTAGTTTGATAAAAAAAAAACATTGGATCAAGTCCAGCATTTGTTACAGAATGACAGACTTAAAGTGTCAGTATGCTTTGATTTTATCTTACTGATATTTCTGTAACACATTTGGACTAATGGGAGACATCTTTAAACAACAAACTACACAAAGAATGTAATTTCTTTAATGGTGGATAAGATGCTTCTTTATAGAAGCTGTAGACTCAGTACAGAAAGGCCTCAAGACGTTTGTTTTTTTTATGGCTTGTTAGCACATGTGACAGCCTGTGACTGAACTCATAAGAAAGTGAATCCCTTGCTTTCAGAGATCAAGAGGTTTAGTTACATTCATCACGTTTGCGTTTCCTCTTCAGAGGTGTTGAAGGACATTTGGCCTGACATCATCCAAACTTACTACCACACAGTGAAAACTAAAGTGGGGAAAACACCTGAGAACAAAGTCAACAACTATCAGCTGAACTGTGTCCAGAAATTAAAACCACAAGACAGCTGCTCCATTAACAGCAGCATCACACCAACTAACTCTACTGAAAAATCCCAGGATTCTCTGCATCACAAGACCTGACACCATAACTGCTTCACTGACCAATTGATCTCTGCTTTTCCTCCAGGCATAATGTCTGTTTATTCATATACACGGGGCAGAGAAAGAGGGAAGGGGACATTGTTAAACTTAATGCAAAATATTAAGCATAGAAAAATTTGCATATTAAAAAGTCAGATTACATTTACCCTTTTTTTTAGTTGAGAGAAGAACTCAAATCATGAAAGTCTGACTGGGACAAACACTGAAGCTGTGTTATTGTTAGATAGTGTTATGCATCACCTTTAACAGACAACCATGAGCTGTTCAAAATATCTTATAAGAATTTTAAAAATGGGACTTTTTCTTTGATGATCCATAGTAGCTTTTCCCTGCACCTGTCAACATCCAGGTTCTTCTTCAGGAAATATAAAATGCTTCCTGTCCTGCAGGAAAACCTACCAGTTAGCTAGTTTCTAACAGCAAGTGGAAAACTTTACTTAACTGAAAGCCAATTACAGAGGAAAGAAGGAAACATTAACATAAATGTCAGATTGTAACTTCTAGACATTGAAGAGAAGTTTACCTCTAGCAGCCGCTCAGTGGGCGATTCATGCAGCTGGAGCTCAGGCTGGTTACCTCCTCCCTGCTCCACACAGCCCTGTGAAAGAAAGACACGAAGACTATCAGACAAACAAAACTTGATGAAGAAACACAATGCTGTCACAATGCTGAGGAACATTTTCAGGCATCAAATTAGAGAAAAACGCGCAAATAAATGAATCGACAAACATGACAAATGCGAATGCTTCCGTATCAGATGTGATGGCTCACTGAATGGTTTTGTTTAGTATAAAAATGAAGTGTAATACGACCTTCACAGTCATCAGATGTTATGCAACAATGAAAAACAGCATATTCTCTGGAAAGAAATGGTGTTCGTCCCATCCGGTAGAGTCCCACAGACTCCTGACATTCAATCCAAAAACCTTTTATACACTTTATTGTGGAATTTTTCTGACCTTGAGTCTCCGCTGGTTGTTTGGCAAACTCACTGTCACTACAAGACTTCAGGAAGTTAATGCTTAATGTGAAAACACAAGTCCCAGTAGAAGGACAGCTTGTTATGCTTGTCTGTACAATCTAAACAAACATATAACAAAATCGTTGTCTTTGGACAGACCCAGGTTGGTGTGGCTGTTTCTAGTCTTTATGATGATAAGCTGAACTCACTAGCTTCTGGTTAAAGCTCAGTATTTTCCATACAGACGTGGGAGTAATTGTACTACAAAGAAAATACGCATATTTAACAAAATGTTTAATTTTCTCTTGATAAAATTCTTAAATGTGTAGTTTAGAGATCCTGATGTTTTCAACATTAATAATCCACTAAGTGAAAAATCTGCAAGATGAGAAAAGATGATTTGGTGTGTCAAAGTTACGGAAGCATTGGTGCTAGACAGCAGAACACCAACATAAACTAACAAGCTGTGCGCATCCACCTGCACCACAACAAACCTCACGGTCACAGGTGAAATAATACAGGCTGCTGTCAAGGGTCAAATGGAGCAATAGATTTTCTCACGTAAAACTAGTTTTAGTGGGAATTTCACTGTTACAAGATACAGTATGTGTAACACAACAACACAGATACGCTCCGTCTTTGAAATATGAAAACATACAGTAACTTGTACCCCCACATGCTAAACCTCAGACACATGCAGTCATTCATTTTGTTTCAAACACACTCTTATAGCAGCACACACACACACACACGTTTTTTCCAGCAGCCTGAAGCACATTCCTAACACATGCTGTTGAAACACGCCAGTCGTCCTTCTAGCTGACTGACTACTGATAACCTATAAACACACACACACATCACTTGTCAGCTCAGACTACAGCAGACACACAGTTTATTGTCAAAGAAAAGCCCACAAACATTCACACAGACAGGCAACTAATTATCACAAATCATATTATGGGCCATTGTGGATGACATTAATTAGAATATGCAGTCGTCAGTGGGAAGAAAAGAATCTCCTCTAACTGATAACAGTGTTTCTGCTCAGTGTTTTCTTATCAGCTGCTGCTCTGTTTCTCCTCAGAGTTTCAGTCAGTTCTGCTCTCAGCTGATGTTGCAGCGTTCAGGCCAACCAGACAGCAGCAGCACAAAAGCTTTTTAAAGATGTGGCTTCAACCAAGCCAGACTGAAGTACTTTGTGTTGGGTTTGTTTAGAACCCAACACAAAGTAACCAGAGCTTATAAACAAGTCACATGAATCACAAATAGTTTGTTTACAGCGCAGTTTTAGTAACCTGTAATCCCAACTGTGACTACAGTTTCTGTGATTTGTCTGATGTTCAGAAATCAGTGTCACTTGCTATAATTAGGTTTGTGGCGTTTTTTTTTTTTGTTTTTTTTGCCAAAATCCAGCTTTGTGTGTAAAAATTTTGTAATCTCATTTTGTTTTTCTTTCTTCCTTGCAGATACTGTTGGCTTAAGAAGCCATATGAATGTAGATCCAGTGGAGATGTGGTTTGTATCAATGACACAGTATACATCTTTAAATATGTGTTTGTGGAGTAGTTATAATGTGACATCATTATTACTGGTGTACAAAAACACAGAGTGCCATGTTTTCTGTACACCAAACAACTTTGAGTTTATGCAGGCGCTTACTCTAGCCATTACATCATTCATATTTTAATAATGACACCAAATTTAACATTACAAAGAATGCCAATGATGATGAGAGTTAGAGCCCAGACATACTGCAGACTATCAAGTATAACAAGTAGAAAATCAGAAATACTGGAGGATTGGCAACAATAATACTATTAATATAATACTGTATTGTCACACATCTCTGTGCCATTTATTACTTTTCTCTGTCACAGTTCAGGTTGCATCTTTAGAGGTTTCTAACACTTCAGGCTATGGGAAGCTCCAGTTTCCAGGTGGTTATGCTCCCATAGGATAAAAGGTTTAGTTTGCTGAAAGAGAGAGTCTATATTAAAGTTTATCAGTATTAAAATTATCTTTATGCCCTTCTCAGCAACACAAAAAACTAAGAAATTTAAGAAAACATTGTAAACAAATGGCAGCTGCAAGAGGCGCCATTCTGAAAATGCAGACTTTTACCACCAACAAGCAACAACACTTAGATGTTGAGATTTATCCATCTCTGTAGAGTTGTGCAATGTGTTGCAAATTAGATTGCTTAACCAACAGTATTTAACAGCAAAACCTCAACACTCAAATCTTGCATTTCCTTCATTCTTTATTTTCTTCACCTCTTCGTTTGCCCTCATCAGCTCCTTTCATTTCCTCCCTTTTTTCTCTTTTCTTTCCTCCTCACCTACTCTTTTCCTTTTTGTCTCACCCCTCCTCTCCTCACATGACTTGTCTCTCTTCTCACCCCAACACACACACACACACACACACATTTCCCTCGGCTCCTCTCAAGTGTTGCTGTTTTTCTCTCTGATTTGATGACAGCAAATTACAGACTGCAGGGAGAAGCCTGCATTCCTTCCCTGAGTCCTGACCAGCTGAGAGCCACGCTGTCGAGTCTCTCACACACACAGTCGTGAACACACACACTCCCTTGAGGGCCAGTCCTCATAATGACACTCACATAAGACAAAAACACAATTATAAAAATATCTATAAACACTACATTATAACAGAACCACAGTCTAAACTTGTGAAATCTGCAAAAGCACAAATAAACACAACTGTGCTTAAGTGTTGGACAATGCAAGTAAAGTGTGAGGATGCTGTCATGCCATGAATACTTTTAAGTCAGTCATTAACTTGACTCAAGTGCAGGAAACTGAAAAACTACAATAAAAATCAATATCTGGCGTGGTCACCATTCATTCCAAGCATCTTAAAGAACTTCATGTACTGTCAGTCTGACTCTGTGGGGGCCAGACCATCAGCTGCAGGACTTGATGCCACTGAAGATTAGGGATGTCCTGATCACATTTGTTTGCCCCTGATCCAATTAGAGTATTAGAATATTTAGTATCTGCTGATATTGAGCCCCAATCAGTTATCATTTACCTTGATAATACACACTTCAAGTACAATACAATTATTAAAATCAATCCAATGTACACACCTGACAAGAGAATAGCTCAGCAATGAAATGAGCAAAACACTGTAGGGGTCTAGCTAGCAAGAAGCCACCATGACAAAGACTTATGGGAAGCTTCATGGTCTTCAGCCAGAGCTCGTGTGTTAAGAACAAGATGGCAGTGACTAGGACAATGTTACTATAACACTATAGCATTTATAAAAAGCTACTTCTGCTTTGTATTATTGATTAATCTATTATTGATTGATAACGCTGCTGATTATTGATTTAGAAAACAGTTCAAAATTTGCATCCCTAGCTTCCTGCTACGGCTCTTCCTTCACGATATCTGTGTGACAGCAGATGTAAAATAAGGATCAGGCTAATACTGTTCAGTGTCTTGATTGCTGCAGGATGAATGTGGGACTAAAGGATACGAATCTGAACATCTAAAGTGCCTCAAACTTCAACACAACGCTCCATATGTGCATATATTCACACAAACTACCAAACATCTAATTTACTCGTATGAGTTGACACACACACAGTGTCACATGAGTGCATACAAACTAAGACAGTGTTCACACTAGAAGTTTCAATGAACACATTCGGAGCATGCCACCATAATTTAGTAAACATTTAACTGGGTTTTATAGTGAACCATGTTGGTCTGCTGTCTGACCACACAGGTTTATTTCCATGGCATCAAATTGTGTTAATATGATGTATTTTTCAATTTAGTTTTATTCCAACATTGCAGTCATAGCTGAAGCATAGAAATCCAACACCACACTGACATTACTGTAAATGTATTTTGCAGTACGTGTAGCCACAATATCATTTTCAAAAAGGGAAAATGTTTAGTGTTCTTTAGTCGGTGCATAGCAGGCAACATGCAATAATAGTAAAAATGTGTCTATAAATGAGTTTATCATTCAATAAATATGTGTAATTAAGATTTTGCTGATTAATTAATGATGCATTAATATTTCCTTGGGTCTAAAAAGAGCTTTTGGTTCAGGGACATTCTTCATTTTCTATTGGTTTGTAGCAAATAAAGTTACTGGTAAATTATAGGCCCGTAAAATGAAGTGTTTTCAGCTCTTTGGCTGTAATTGCCTAGATCTGTGATTTCAGTAGGCTCAATACAACAAGAGCCAACAAGGCGAGGAAACTCTAGCAGTCAGACAATCAGATGTAAACAAGCCAACAATTTATCTAAACCCTTTTATTTTGAGGTCAAACTGAATGTAAACACACCTGAAATCTGGAGAACCACAGTTAGGTTGAGTCAGTAAACAGTGATGAATGTTTACAGCAGGTAGTTCTGGTTGTCATTTTACTGTTTGCCTCTGTTTCTTTCTTTCTTGACCCTTTAGGTTTATTTAAAAGCTGATGATCTGATTCACAAAGTTGTTATTGCTAATAGGAATGATGCCCAAGACAATTAAACTAGAACCCAATGTATGCTTCAGTAAAATGAGGAGCTCACTTTACACGAAACACAGTGTTAAATATGGTTTCTCAAAACTTTAATTACCCTAATCTAGAACAATTTGGACTATTGCAAACAGATTTAGGAACATTTATTTCTATAAAAAGGACTTTCAGCACTTCACTGAGAAAGTGTTTCCTAAGAAATGGCAAATACAGAACAGTTTATTGTTAATGCTTTTTTTCCTTCTCAGGCTGAGAGGGAACATGTGACGACGAGTGGAGAAGCAGCGTGTCCTCCCAGCACAGACTCTCAGTCATGTCAGCATGAAAGAGGAGAACATCGGGTTGTCCTGCATTCAGCCCGATTCATGGAAGAGGAAATGTTGTGCTGGTTGGAGGCTCCGGGCCGTGTTTTGAAACAGTGACCTCATCTTCAACGCCACCCTTTTCCCAAGAAGGGAGGCCAGAGAGACAGAGGGAGACACGATCAGACTGACAAGAGGGGAGGCAGTGAAAGCCGACATCCTTTCTATGACAGCAACTTTTACAATCTGACTGTTTTACATGAGAAAACCCCCATTCAGAAATCTGGACACACACACCCTCTCATAGAAACAAAGATACAAACCACAAACACACTCCTCCACCCTGATATACATATCACTCACACATACACTCAAATTAATATACTTGTGAGGACTGGCACTGTTTCCAGTCCCCTAATCTTTTTACTATAACACTTATTTTAATTCTTATCTTACTGTGTTTTGGGTCAGGATTAAACTAGCATGCATGGATTAATACATTTTTTACAATAGATGACACGTTTTTAGATTCAATGTGACCTACGCGTTTCGGTAATATTGTTTCCGAATCACTGCAAATAAACCTCCAAAAGTCTGCTTAAAATCCTAGAATAAAGAAAATCCTTATTCCTCCAGAACCTGCAGGTGGATAGACGTGTTTTTAGGTTTTATTCACCATTAAAACACCCAGTTACAGTTGACTGTATGTTCATGGATAAATTGCAAATAAGAGCCTCTAATAGCAAATTTGGACTACGTTTAATAGTGCCAGTTTGCCAAAATTTAAACAAAAGGGAGGACACAACTATCTCATTAGTCTGAGGGGGTCGCACAGTGTTGTGTTGGACTTCCATATTAGACCGATCAGTTAACTGAAAAAACATACTTATTACAGATTAACAATAATGAAAACATTAAGTGCATCCCTAAACAATAAAATGAGTGCAACAGTATGAGGGTTGATCAAAAAGTTCCAGGACTGTGCACAGTGTAAACTAAAACGAAGAAGTCAGTGACCCAGAGATGGTGGAGAGCAGCAATTGTGTTGTTGTAGACAAAAACCTGTGGTGTATCACTGTGCTGTGACCAAACACACATTAGAGCACCCACAAACCATCGTGCCACAATCTCTGTCATTTGCACCGAATGTTCTCCCTCAGACACGTCATGACGTTACAGTAGAGCAAGAATACTTGGCTCATCAAGCTGCTGACTGATACAGAATGTGATGTTTACTGTCTGCTCTAGTTTGAAGTTGGAGGTGGAGGAATTGCAGATGCACACCAACCAGCAGTCAAAAATGTATGTAACACAGGTCCTGACAACACTCATGACAGTTACTGCTCACACATTTGCATGCACACACAGAGTGCAGTACATTGCAGTTAGGAGTTTTTAACCGTGGCACATGATCTTCATCAGCCAAAGAACAGCTACTAAGATGTAAAAGTGAGATTGTTCCCAACTTTCAAGCCAACGTGAATAAGAAGTAAATTAAGAGCTCCAAAAAATGGAAATGTAATGGTCTACAACTGAATGACAACAGGGCAAACTTAATCTGCGGATAAGGTTCATGTGACATGATCAAAAGCTCCAGTATGATTACTAAATGGATCTTTAGGTGAGAGTTTTCTGTAAGTACAGCTTCCAAAGTCAAGAATGAACTCTGAACGTCCTCTTAAGAGCTTCTTTTTGACAGAGGAAACCGTGTCTCAGTGCAAATGTCAATTTTCAAAAACCTTTAATTCTAATCTCTGTTAATCTTAAACCTAAAACCAGCTGGTAATCCTGAACGTAATCTCTTTTACAGGCGAGGAGATTTCTGTCATGTCCTCGTCCTCGTGAGGACATTTAGGCTGAATAGACACTAAAATGCAGGAGGGCCTCTCTGCTGCTGGGATAAATCTGCAGTTTCCTGAAGGGAAGCCCACTACTCCCCCAATAAATCCCCCCCATCACCACACACACGCACACACACACACACATCTCCGTTCCCCTGTGGGAGACCTCCCATTGTCTCCCAGTAGGAACTGGGGGGGAGGAGGGTCCTGCCAGGAAACACATCAGGCCGTCCTGAAAGCTGCTTCCTGAAGGCAGCAGGAAAACATGGAGCAAAAACTCTGAGCTGAACAAACACTGCGACACACAAACACACACAAAGTCATCCTGCAGCCAACAACAGCATCACATGATATATCACACTGAGGTTCAGATAGCGTGTTATCACATTTGGCGAATGCTCAAGTGTTTAAGTGTTTGTGTGCGGTGAAGCTCACACACACTGCGACAGTGTCACCTCTGTATACCGGATTTTACCACCAGATGCCTTTTCCTCTCCCTCCGTCCCTTCGTCGTCAATCACACGCAGATGTCACTAGCATCTTGTGTTTCGTTGTACACAGACAAAAAATAATTTTTTATCACAAATCAGGTTGACTTCAAACATCACATGCGTCCTGCCTCCCCTCCCTCTTCCTTCCAGATTCTCCAGCAAACACAATCAGCCACATTCAGCCTCCACAATGAGGCTTTATGCCTCTTTGGTGGCAACGCTGTTTTCGAAAAGTTTTGTGAGGCCTCGTTGTTTTCTCCCCAACCCCTCCCTCTTGCTCCCTGCCTTCTCCAGACTGTGCCTAGGTTCAAAATGTCACTAAGTGAATTCAATAAAGTTGCGGGGGAAGTCTGCCACTTGGAGAGTTTGAAGAAGAAGGGACAGTGTTTGGCGTTGGAGTGGCTCCCACGGTGGATCTGAAGCTGTCAAGAACCAGCTGCTAGGACTCACTGACTCTAATGAAGGATAAAAGGAGGCGAATGTCCAATGATGCCAACGATCAGCGATGACTTTTACAGAGAAATCCAACTCTCACTCCACTTCTGTCACATCTTGTCAGTCTGTGACATTTTACACATTTGCAGAAATGTTTTATGATGAAATACTTCAGCCTGTTCTGCCTCTTCAGGTTTCCTAAAAAGCCTCTCAACACCCCCGTTAACACCAGTGTGAAGTCATAACTCTGAATGCAGAGGGTGAGCGGGCTGTTTTTAATTTTAATTTTCGGATTGGAGTACGTCTACATGCACACTGATGTTGATCACATGACATTTACATGGAACATTAGAAGCCTGGTCGTTCAGCTCCCTGTACACATGATCAGGACAGTTTTCAAGCTTTTTTTGGATGCGTCCTCGACATCTCCGTTTCCACCTGACTCCATTACCTCAACAGTTGAGAATGATCACAGTTTGGTTTCTGGCTACAGCTGACACACTGCTGAATGTAACTTCTCTATCCAATCACTAGGAATGTGAAACAAGTGCAACAACACATTTTGTTACCTGTATTATTTACACATCTTCATATTTTTTGTTTTACTGACTAACCTTTAAACAACTTGTTTCTGAAACCAAGTTATGATGTTCACACGCAAAATCTGATCATAAGTAGGGACGGGACAGAATATCGAAACAGCAACATATCGTCGTCCCTCCTCGTGCAATATGAGTATCGATACGCTGGCGCCAAATATCAATACTTTAATTAATATAATAAGGTGCTCTAATAAGGCGTTCTAAACCCTGCCAGATTCCCCTGCCAGCTGCCATTTCCCCAGCGTCACTACTTAATGACTCCACACGGTTGCATCTATCACATGAATGAGGGAGACTTGAGCGGAAATGAATTGGCAGAAGAGTTTGTACAGGTATAAAGGAGGACAGCAACGCTACCATAAGAGACGCCCCATCCACGTTTAAGTCCAAAGTGTGGACCCATTTCGGTTTTTGCAACATTGAAGGAACAAGCAAGCTCGACAAAGACTATGCCATATGCAAGAACTGCCTCGCAAAAGTAAAGTACACAGGTACAGGTAAGTTTACAGGCATTTTGTATTTCTCAGTTATAGATATCATGATGTATCGTTATGTGACTGTCTTGCAATATATCGTTTATCGCTGTATCGTGATAGTATCAGTATCATGAGCCATGTATCGTATCATAAGGTAGCCTGTGATTCCCACCCCTAATTAAGAGCATGGCTGCTTTGACTGACAGGGGGTGCCATTACAAGACCGCATGTGCAGGAGAAAATGATTTGGCTCCTCCTCCTTTGGATCATTTTTGGATTAAGTGGGAGTTAGGAGAAGTCAGGTACCATCAAAATGCCAATGGCTGGACACTACCACACTGAGCTTCAAAACTGCTCTTTAGTAAACCTCTGCATGACGTCAGAGAAAGTTCATCCATCCCATACAGTCTATAAAATTTAAAATGTCCAAATTAGTTAGCCCAAAAGTTCCAGTTTGTGCTAATCAAGATTAAAATTATCTTATTATTTTTATCCGCTTTTTCTTTGAGGATAAAGGACAACAGTGACAATTTGCATCTTTTGACAAATCTACACTGGTTTTCCCCCAGCAGAAATCTAACACCTGAACTTTTATTAGTAATATTACATGATAACATTCCTGCTATCAGCACAGCTTATAAAGTTTCCTGAACCAAGCACAGTTGGTATCCCAGCAGAAGGATCCAGTCAGGCGGCTCAGTGTCCCTCCCTGAAACAAAGCAGTGCTCACAAACCGACTTTTCCCCAATTAGCCAGTTTTCCAGCTCTGACTTCACTGGGTTTTGGACCAAACACACCTTGCTTTCCTTCTGTAGTGAGACATGAACTCCTAACACGACAAACTGAACCTCTAAAATCACCAGCCAGAATATTTCTATCTAATCTGTACAGGTTTCTTTCTCTCATTTCTCTTCTCTCTAATCAGCTCTTTGTGTTTCCTGGCCAAGCAAATAATGAAAATAAAGCAGCTCAAGGCGTCTCTAAAAGCCTTTCGAAGCTGACCTACATATCTGCTCCACAGATTTGTGTTTAAGAGGAGACTGTGACCCATTTGTCTCCTTCACAACAGTAGCTACTGGAGCCTCCAGATGTTTGATTCTCATAACTACAGAACAAGACCAGATGTCAGCCTCTGCTGTTTTATGCCCAGAAACAACTGAAATATGTGTCTATTATCATGTTATTTCCTTCACTGGTGGAAATTATACTCGTTCTGCATCTCTTTGATGGAAAGGGTCGGGCTAATGACAAGGCAGACGATGCATATAGGTCTTTGAAATGCCTTGAAATGTCTCCCGGAGCTCCTGACAACACACCTTCATCTCCACAGAGCTGCTCTTGTGGAAAATACATGTTTGTGGGCTCTAATTCAGTTTTCCATAATGTAGTGATTCAGTTAGCTTCTCAGATTTGGTCCAAACATTACTCCTGTAGTCGCACTGAGATGCAATTTGATGTCTGCCAGGCATTACGAGACCTAATTGAACATATCGACGCCCTGCAGTCGACTCAGACAATCTGCCAGGTGATTTCACCCAAACTGAAAGAAACTCCCTTTTTGAAGTCATCATTTACTGGATTTGTTCTGTCCTCTCAGTTTATTATTCGACTGTTCTACTTTCTTTTTAGCTCAATATTTTTCTACTGTACTCTAGTAAGACGCCATTTATAAAAAACAATATTAAGTTGTAATTAATGGCCTTGTCAACAGTGAATGAACCAGTAATTAATACTTTATAGATCAGCTAAAAGTCATTAATAGGAATAACTTTTAAGTTGTCTTAAACCCCTGTTAGTATTGGTTGGTGTTTAACCTCATCAGCATCATAGTTGTTTTATCTTTTTATCTTTTTAATTAATCTGATTGACTTTCCAATGAAACTGTCGACCTCTGACCTTCTGGAAAAAAAAAAAGCTGATCATATAAATCATAATTAATTGAACTATTTACCAGCATTTACAGCTACAGACTTAATGGACAGTTTTTAAAAATGTACTGACTTTTTACCATTTACACCTGCAGATGACCAACTGAAAAGCAACTACTATGGAGAGTGAAACTCTCTATACCTTGTGTTTGTTCTTAATGGTTTAATTATTTAGCTAATGTGCTTTTTTGGCATTTTTATTGCAAATTTTTATCAGTTTCTAGTGGAGTGTGGTTCGATTACTGTGCAACATTCAGAAATTACTACTTGTATTTATATGAATCCAGTTTGCAAATTATTTTCACCATTTCTTGGATGTTCAGTACAAATTTCAACCCAGTCCAGTGAAAAGTCAGCTGATAGGTGAGGCTTAGGATGCACATACAAAGAATCACAAGGTCCCATTAATTTAGTAGAAGTTTTCACATGATTTGTTAGAGAGAATCCCTGACATGAACTGACCGGGAAAAGTTCTGAATTCTGGGTGAACTGGCATGAAAGGAAGTGAACCTGCAGTGTCGGAGCCTTGTTAAGCCTTTTTATATGACTTCAGGACTTCATAGGGCAGCGGTGCATTTCCACAGGCACCTCTGTGCTAAACACAACATTTGTTCCATTATGAGCCACTGAACAGAGGTGACCTCTGTGTTGTGGTGGTTTGTGGAAACCAGGCTCCTGTCTGGAGTCGCCACTCTCCTTTCACCCTCAGAGACGTTTCTCAGGCGTCAGATTCAAAAGCAGAAACAGTGAGGAGGATCTGGAGACGGCGTCAGAAAGAGGACAACCATAACTTTTTCTTTTCCCTGTCACACAATTTTGATTGATCCAAAAATTGGAAGGTTTCGGTAGCACCACAACAGCATGCAGTCAACGTTTCCAAAAGCAGTCATAGTTTGGTTCTTTCTTTGGCAGAATCTGGACCTTTTGGTGCTTGAGCCCAAACCGTCTGCCACTTTAACTGTTTTACCAGCCAGAAAACCTTTTACCACCAGTTATTACAACTTCTAAATGATGGTCAGCGTCTGGTTAAGTAAATAGATCTACTGGATGCTGCCAAACTCCAGCTGTGTTTGGTTGGTTTGGTGTTTTCCCACCCTGATGTTAGTGCTCAGAGTCTGATAAGTGCTGCTTTCCCAGTACTGCGCTGCCAGTTCTTCCGTCGACATGGGTATTTTTAGCTTGTTTTTCATTGAGTGTTTCTCAGGCAGCAGAGATTGCAGAGGGAGGAGTCTGATTGGACCATAACTCACTAACAATCCCATGAATTCATGTGATGTTCACATTTAGTCCTGTTCCGAATCAAATGTTCGCAGGCAAACCGCCACGAGACCATCGCTGGTGTCACAAGTTTCTTATTCTTGATAAATTCAAATAAACGACCAAAACGAAAAATTAATGGTGCTTTATATTCCTGTCCACTGTTGCTCTGGATGACTGGTCCTTCATTCCACTGACACTGTAGTTTTATTTAGTTCCACAAACATAAATATTTTCTAGAGTATCAAACTGCAACTTCAGACCCCCACAGGCCTGACGGATGAGCTCCAAGAACTTATCAACTTTAACCTGCTGTCGCGTGTCAAATGTGATTATTTGATTTGATTTTAGAGTGAATGTAACACAACTGATTATAAGTCCAGATTGTCATACAATCAATGTTTATGTGTGTTTGGTAAAATATGTGTTCTTTTATTTGGAGGCAGAACCTGGATGTTGCAGTTACATAAACATTACATTTACCTATTTTAACCCATTGTCTCAGTGAGCACTTTGGGAAAACATCTAATTGCCATTTTCCTGACAGATATTGTAACTGCAATGTGGTTTGCGATATGTTTTTTTAAAAGTCAAACTTTAGTTCAATATTCCCTGTCTTATAGATGAGATAACAACAAATGTATGACTGGTATACAGTAGGGATAGACCAATTATCGTGGCCGATATGTGGCTTTTTTCCGATTATCGGTATGTTAATTTTTATTTGCCGATTATTGATAAATTAAATGTGGTACTTCAGGTCTGCAGTGGCCTCCTCTCTGTCTGTCTGTCGTCACTCTGTGGTCCCAGAAATGTTTCTTAAGCAGAAACTGCAAAATCTTAACAGAAACACCAGTTGTTGCCACAAACCAGGAAATTAGCATCTCTCACAGTGGCTAAGACTATGCTAACGGCAAGCAGCTAAATTAGAAGGCAGCCACAGGTTATCCTGAAACAGAGTCTGGAAAACAATAATTAATAATACTTTAAGATATGGACCTTAAAAGTGATACAACAGCGAAAGATTAAGAAAATAGACGAACAGCAGACATTACTGCAGGAGACAAACTGATCAAACTCAGTCGATCTCACATAAACAGAGGAGAGCGTCCTAATTTAATCACTCCTATTTGTATTTTACATAATTCGGTTATAATCACCCTTATATATCGCATGCTGTTAAAACATCATACCTACTGTATATCGGGCCCAAATATCAGCTATTGGCCTTTCCTCACTACTGATAATCGGTTTCGGCCCTGTAAAACCCATATCAGTTGATCCCTACACAAGGACAACAGCATGATTTTCTAAGACCAGCGATGCTACAGATTAAACCCTGAGTAAGACACACTGCATATTGTATATCCTAAATCACAGCCTTTGCAGTTTGCGTTGTTCAAAATTTAGATTTAAAGATGATTTTTTGTGTAGTCCTAATTTCGTCACGTCCTCATAACATGTAAAGAGTAGAGTGGCAAAAGTCTGCATTCGGAGGAGGTGACCCGTCAATCACCCAACAGAGAGGGCTTTGTTTCCTGTGTCAGACCTTTAATTTAGAGGTAGTTGACTTTTTTTTCACTATTTTCATTTCCAGTTGATGTTTGCTTAGATTCAGGAAAAGCTCATATTTTAGGTTTAAACAGACCCTTTAACATCTGCGCCAAGATTCTCTTCCATTTTCTTGGTTGTAAAGGAGAAGCGACAATGATGACACTACTGTCGTCTAAAAAAGTTCAGAGAGTTTATATGCACTTGTTCACACAACAGCATCACTTATGTAAGCATCGGCCGATTAAACTCCCTCAAACAATCGACTGATAATCAGTGTTAATATAATAATAATCTAACCTTTATTGATCCTCTTGGGGAAATTCCTTCTCTGCATTTGACCCATCCTATTCAAAGTTAACCTTAAAGTATACATACTAGGAGCAGTGGTGGTGACTGGGACAAGCGGGCGCTCTCACTTTCCCACCTTAACCTCTCGCCAGTCTTGGGGCTCGAACTGGCGACCAACTGGTTACAAGTTCGCTTCACAAACCAATAGGCCACCACTGCCCCATTGTTGTGTTTTTCTGTCAGGCTGGATGTTTCCATCATTAACCATTACCTTTAGTTCCATTAGCATTAATCCAGGCATCCATTTTGCCTTTTTAAAACATTTAATCCATTACTTTCAGCTATTTATCACTTTTAGCTTTCTCTTTCCACCATTCATCTGTTACATTTAGCAAACTGTTTAGACTTCCCAGGTTTTTACTACCTACTTTTAATGCACTCTTCATCACCACAGTTACAACTGAGTCGATGCAGAACTCTCAGTTTGTAATTTCTGTTCTTTCAAAGTAGTGGAGCCAGTTTTCCATGTATCTTGGAAACAGCAAAAGTAACTCCTGAGGTACAAATAAGCCCAATTGGGAATCTGTTCTTGAGCAAGTTGTGCATTAATCTGCTGCTGAAAAAGGTCTCAGATAAATGTATTTTTTATTACAGTGAGTGACATTTGGAACAAACTACAGAGTCCAGCTGTTTAGAGGAATTTAAGAAATTAAAGGACATGTTTTTGACCTGTTTTTAAAGATTTCTAGAGAAGGAGCATCCAGTTTTTGTCTTTTCACTCTATTTGTGTCTATTATTAATAAATGTTTAAATATTGACAGCCTTCTCCTTTAAAAACCTTTTACCTTTTACAGAACTGTTGCGCTCTTATCTCGCATCGCCCCCTGTAAAAGAATGTGCGTTAACCTCAGAGTCTGAGATAAGCTTTAGACGAGAGCCGACTGCAGACGCATTCAAGAGACCAATGACCTTTGGCTAATTTTCCCTTTTTCAGAACCACAATCAGTCGATGACGCTGCAGAACAAGGGTGGCCTGTTATCTGGAGATCACCACTGATGCCTTATCTTCTCATTAACACTTTCCTTATCTTCAAACGTTAATGTGACATGCTTAGATAGACTTTCTAAATGGGTCGTTTCCACAAGCCGCCCCGAACTATGAAACCTATTTTCCTCATGATCACAACTTTGTAATTTCTTACGAGTTAATTGAGTTTTGCTGAGATCCAGTGTGACTGCTTCATATTGTTCATGTCTACATCTGATAGCTGAACAGCATCATGAGGAAATGTCACGAATGATTCCATTTATTTTACGGGGAATGACGACAATATTAATAAGCAGGTACAAGAAGGTCACAGAATTCAACATGATTAAGTTAAATTTTCAACAAAACCCTCCCAGTTTGTGACCCTGAGCGGTTTTATCTGTCTTATTTGTCTTATCGTTCAAACTCAGTCTGTGTACAACTGAGAAAAATTTTACATGAGCTCCCAAAATTGTTTTATTTACGTAAACACCTCATGATCCCAAAGACTGTGGAGGCAAATGAAATTAAGAGCAACAGAGCTGCTCTTGTTTCTTGAATCCACCATGATCACAGAGAAAAGCTTCTGCCCACAGTAAAACCAGGTTCTCCATGTTTCACCCATTTTTAAAATAATCATGTGACGGCTGCTCAAAAATTGGTTATTTTTAATGTTAATCTTGTTTTTGTTTTTGTTCTTGAAACGTTGTAAGAGAGTTGTAGTAATGTTTTCAGCTGGAAGTTTAATTTTAGTTCCTTGAATGTACTTCTTAAAGGCAAAATAAAGTTCTCTACAGACGTGCTAAAAATGTTCTTAAAACATTTTTCTAATGTTGCATTGAGAACGTCCTTCCTTTGTTATCATGCAACATTGTGGGAACGTTTTATAGAAGAACGTTCTGAACAGCAACATCCCCAAAAATCATCCTCAGACTACAGAAGGCAAAATGGTCCACCTTTGTTAATAATTTAAATTACATGGAACATTGTATTTGTCTTCTGAGACCTTTGATAACATCCTGAAAACATTTTTTGAATGTTGGTTTGAGAACATTCTTCTTTTGTCATCATGTAACATAATCTGACAACGTCCTCTAAACATCCTCTGAATGTTAAAACGTGTCTTAGTTCACTTTTAACCTCATAGCAACATTAATTGACATGATAAATATCCTTAAAACGTTCTTTGAACACTAGATTATAATGTTTTCTTTCAAACATTATTAAAACTTCAGTTAATGTTAGCCAACGTTGTGGGAACGTTTCCCTGCTTGCTAGGATGTAAAAAAGTGAACGTCTTCTTTCCAGAGCCGCCACTCCAATTAAAGAATCTGGCGTGAAGCAGAAAGTGGCAATTTCCATTTCTAAAGCCTAGATTCCTGCTAATTGTGATGAAAGCCTCCTGCTATCAGGTTCCAGGCGGGTCTAACATGTAAAAGTAATTGTTGCTTCAGACAAAAAAAATGCTTGAGCTTTCAAAGGTTAAAAAAACACCACACTGACTTTCAGAGCAGAGAGTGAATACGTTTACGGCGCAGAGCCTTAACGATAAATAAAAGACAGTCTGGCCTCAAGATTACTCCTTAAACTAATAATCAAACAGCTTCACATTAAAGTGTTAAAGCTGCACTTAGAAGATTAAACAACTCAGAGGTTTCCATGTCTGCAGACTTGAACTCAGCAGACTTTCAAGTACTTCTTTGCATACTGCATTTCGGGGGAAACATGCTCCACAAATGTGTATAGATCACGATGTCAATGGGAAAACGAAGAGCTGCTGCATCATGACATACAACATGGGGGTCAACTGATTTGATTTTCCAGGACCAATATCAACATCAATTAATAGCAATCAAGGAGGCCGATAACTGATATTGTGAACCGGTAAACATTTGCAGTAAAAAATGAAAATCTTGTCAAAATTTAGAACACCAAAAACTCCAACACAAAACCAACTCCACTCATTTATCTTCTCAAACAAAACCAGCTAACTACATTACCCACAAAGCAATGCTTCGTACAACTTTTTTCACACATGCGTCAGGAATAATAAAACCGTAAAGAGACTTTGAGGTGTAAAACTGGTTGGGCTGCCCTTTGACTCAATCCAGGGAACTTCAAACCCAAGAGCAAACACTGAAGAGAGATTATAGAGAAAACAGGAGATCTAATGTTTCAGGAGACTCGTTTAAAATTTTTATTTTGTGTATTCTAAAGGGTGACAGAGTCTATCCGTCTGCACACAGTAGAGTTCATAGAGAAGAAGGTGAGCTTTAAAAGAAAGAAAACAAGCTGCTGCAGAGTTTATGTTCAGTCAGATGTGATGAACAGATGGACAGATGTTAAAGGTTTCTATTTTAAAGGCTTTGTTCATGTCATCAGACAACAGTCATGTGATTACAGAACCGGTCAAGTGAGGCTTAGAAATACTGTACACTGATAACATCGTCTACTAACTTTGAGTTTAATCACCCTGAAAAGACGAACTTTACTGCCTGATTTTCAGAAGTTCAGAAGTACACTGATGAGCCACAACATTTAAAACCACTGAGGTGAAGTGAATAACATGATTTTTCTGTTACATTGCAATGTTCTGCTGGGAAACTTTGGGTCTTGGCATTCAAATGGATGTTACTTTGACATGTCTTACCCATTGTTGCAGACCAAGCACAACCCCTAATAGCATCAGTACTCCCCAGCAGCCTCCCGCAGCAGGACAATGAACCCTGCCACACTGCAAAAACTGCTCAGGAACAGCTCAAGGAACATGACAAAGAGCCCATGATGTTGACCAGGCCTCCAAATTCCCCAGATACCAAGCAGACAGAGCAGCTGTGAGATGCACCAGACCAAGCCTGATCCACAGATGTCCCACCACGCGAAGCACAACACTCAGCAGATCCACTGCCAACATCCCAGTGCCAAACACCACAGGACACCTGCAGAGGTCCATGTCCTGACAGGTCAGAGCTGTTTTGATGGCATGCGGAGGACCTATGTACAGCTGAACAGCCAGCAGGGGGCGACTCCTTTGGTTACAATAAGAAGTCCGATTGTATAGAAGTCTATGAGAAAACGACTACTTCTCACTTGATTTGTTACCTCAGTTTTCATTTCCAAATGAGTTTATATTCTTAATCACTAGTTTCAAGTCCCCATCAAATAAAATAGATGATAAGGCAGAATATGCTTTAGGACAGGACTACCTACACCACTCGCTTGTTACGTCCAGATTCAAAAGAGCAAGATGGTGACAAACCATTGAGCGGCATCACAGTCGCTACGCCCTTCTTTTATATACAGTCTATGCAGGTGACAAACAAATGTAAAGATGGAATACGAAAGAGAAATACAACAACAAAGAATAAAAGTGCTTTTAAAACTTCCAATGTGCAGCAAACATGCTGAAAACTGAGAGAGGTTTGATCAACCACACAATAACTGTAGAAAACAACTGAGCTTTTTTCTGTTCTTAGATTATTAATAAATGTAAGATGTTGATGTATGTAAAAGTAGAAATCATAATTCAGTTCCAACCTTTTCCATTACCAAAAAGTGTTCATTTAAGTCAAGTAAACATTTTCTTCATGAGTTTGAAGTTACAAGTCCCCTTCAATACAGCGTAATGTTCATTTTGTAAGTTATACTCCCATTTTTAGTATAGCAGATAATAAGGCATGTATGTTTTAGGGTGTAAGTAGCACCCTTGGGTCATTCCGTGTCAACTGAGTGAGATTAGGGGAGGTCACTAGGAATGATCTTTGGCATCTGAAACTGACATCTGCCAATTTCTTTTAGCTGAAATTTCAACATTTTCATAATTTTTCACCCAATGGAAATTTTCAAAAAAACTTTCGCGAGTTGGACATTGAATGAGATGCCACTTTCAGATGTCCATATCTCTTGAAGTATGTGTCCTAGACTCTTCACATTTGAGAATGCAGCAAAGTCTGGCAATCAATGTTTTGCTTAAGGCCTCTCAAAGTCAGGATTAGTTTTATTGTGAGAATACTATCTGAATGGCATCACTAATACTTAGAAAGCTGTCATATGTTAGTAGAAATGGGAGTTATAGCCAATCAAAGTTGACACAAGTAAAAAAGTAAACGGCCAGATGGACATCTTGAATCATGAGTAGGCTGATAAATTTAGTATAGAAAGAGATGGAAGTATCATCTACTTGTGTACCAAGTTTCAACATCCTTCCATAATGCCTTCATGCTAAAATCATTCTGCTCCTGACCCTACTTATGCGTCCATTCATTGTTGGAGTATGAACAAGATGACTTTTTATGTGATTAATGCATGCATGGATTACATTAATACATATATGTATCAATTTCAACATGATCAGTGTGAACAATATTTCAGTAGTCATACCTGAGATGTGACCTGAACGTGGCATTAAATGTTCAGCACAAAGTGTCTGAAGGACGTCTGTGCAGGCGGCAGCAGTTCTCAGTACGTGGCTTCTCTCTGAAACATGCCAGTTTTATTTTTCCCTCGTCCTGCTGCTAAGTCCAGCTTTCTCTTTCCTCGTTGCATCATGTCCCTACAGCGCACCGAGTAACTCGCCATCTTGCTAAAATTATATCCACTTGTAATAGAGCTAAAAATACGACGGCGTGTATTTTATGATGCAGCAGGACTCGTGAGCACCGACACGGATTTAATTTAGCTCTAATTTGATAAACTGTCCCCCGTCGGCTCCAAGGTGTGAATAAGGAGAGAATGCATGAATCGGAAGAGCGGTGTTTGTTTAAAAACTGTCAGAGAGTATCAGGGAGTCACAGTGACCTCCTGACACCTCTAACTAAACTTACAGACAGGCTATTTTGGAGGCAGCAGTAAGTCAAACCCCAGGCTCCTGTTGCAGGAAGACACTTTCCCCTGAGAGAGCTCCATAATGCTGTTGAGAGCTTAACACGAATTCTAAAGATGATTTTAGTTCTGCTCATCACTTTTACTACTCAGCTCATTATTCATCCCGTGTTCATCCATTTAGAAACATTTGGTAGTTTTTCATTTTTCAAAGACAACATTCAGACACAGCCTCTAAACTGATAAAGTGTAGGAAAGAAGAACACAGCACATTTAATATCTAGCTTTAATCTCTGTTTGGCTGAACTGGAAGTTTAACAAAAGCATCCTGATGTTCCTCAAACATTTACTGTTTCTCTTTCGCTTCTCATCCAGTCTGTTTATTCCTCATTGTTCCTGTGATTTATTCCCAAACTTTTCAACTGAGCTCCCTTTATCTCGACTCCCACGTTATTTCACCAAAGAAAAGCCTCAACATCCTGAGAAAAAAACTTATTTTGTCCATTTGTATCCCAAATCTAAAGACTTTATTGTTCAGAATCGAAATTAAATAACTGAGGACTATGTGGGAATCACAGGGTACCTCACAATACGATACGCGATACGTGGCTCACGATACCGATACTATTGATACTATCACACAATACTGCGATAATCGATATATTGCAAGACAATCACATAACGATACATCACGATATCTAGAACTGAAAAATACAAAATGCCTGTAAAAAGGTTAAGTTCAGTATTTCTTTATTTACTTTCACTGGATTTGACACAAATTTGGATGAACCACTGAACAAAAATGGGTCCACACTTTGGACTTAAACGTGGATGGGGCATCTCATACGGTAGCGTTGCTGTCCTCCATTATACCTGTACAAACTCTTCTTCTGCCAATTCATTTCCGGTCAGCTCTCTTTCATTCATGTGATCATGTGAGTCATTAAGTAGTGATGCTGGGGAAATGACAGCTGGCAGGGGAATCTGGCAGGGTTTAGAGCGCCTTATTAGAGCGCCTTATTATATTAATTCAAGGATCCATATTTGGCGCCAGCGTATCGATATTTGTATCGCACGAGGAGGGACGACGATATATCGTTGTATCGCTATTTTGTCCTGCCCCTATTCAGGAATGATGTGTGACACATGACAAAGAGTTGAAAGTGTTGACAAATTCCCCAAATTTCAGCCCAACTGAGCATCTGTGGGATCCATGGATCAATTCTGATCCATGGAAGCGCACCTCAAACCTTCCATGAACAAAAAGATCTGCTGCACCTTGTTGGTGCCTGATACCACAGGACACTTTCAGATGTCTAAGAGAGTTTGTGCCTTGACATGTTAAAGCTGTTTCAGTGGCACAAGAGGGACCTAAACAACATTAGGCAGGTGGTTTTAATGTCCTTTCCCCCCATCATATTTAGGTTGGGAGGCATAGTAACTGTTTTGGTCATATTTAGGTTCAGTTATAGTATTTTCTAATACTAATTTCCAGCTATTGCTTTATGAGCTACATAAAAGGTGTTAGAGAAAATAATTAACATCTCTAAGCACAGTGTAACGTGTTGATGTTACTCCCCATACCGCTCCGTATGGCGTTGATGCAGGCTGACAGGTTACCAAAACTGTCATTCATAATTCCACTGTCATGTTTTAATTCAGCTGTAAATTATTCTCTCTCTTTCATTCTTTCCTTTCCTGTTTCCCATCTTTGCTGTGATCCAGCTCCCCTCCTCTGAACTGTCTGCAGGATCTACAACCTTGTTTCCTCCCCACTGTCCCTTTCTAATTGAAGCTAATAAAGATCAATTAAAGTCATTAAGGGCTTTTCTTAAACGAGGCCCGGCTACTAAATGCATCAGCAGCCTCTCTATCTTTCTCAACATATACCATGCATATGTCTCTCTCTCTCTCTCTCCCCTTTTTGTGCATGCACAGGGGCTTGCAGGGGTCTGTGGGGGCCAAGGTATTTCCAGAGTCACATCAATGAACAGTACTCCTGGCTGTTCTTGGAGTTGACATTTAACCACTACATCTAAGGCCAGTACCAGCATGTTTGCATTAATTCTGCCAATAGCTAATACTTATGCTGACATTCAGTATGTTTCAAGTAATTCTCGGGGACATTTTGATGGGAAAAGAAGAATCTTGATGATTGTGATTGCCCTATTATCCTTAATAGTTCTTAACAAGTAGCTTCAAGAAGGACTTTAATGGAAAAAGGAAGGACAGGACAAGTGATGTTACAATTTTCAGTTTGATTTTACAATGTAGTCCCACTGATTTGACTGACAAGTGAAAGTCATTTTTTTGTAGGATCTTAATTACCCTCTCAGTTTCTGTAAAGTGTCATCATCAGTTTAAATTTTCTGTTGTCTTATACAGTGGTTTCTGGCCAAATACCTTTAAAATTAATGACATTATTATCAGTAAATATGAACTTGCTAATACACTAAGCCATAATTTGAACATTTATGATAAATAATACATGAACAATTAAACAAACTAAGTAAGATTCACTCTTAAAACCAAGGACTCTGTCTTTGAAGACTTATACAAGAGTAAAAACACGACTCAGAAGTTTTTTGTTTGCAGCAAAGAATTTGTTTTGCCAGTTATTACGCTTACTTCACCATTTACTTTCAATTTTTTAAGTCTCTCTAATGATTTTTTTACGCTGATGATTTCTCCTAAGTTTAGTTTATTACATTTATTTGTCTGGGATCATGTACAAAAAACATTTAATCCGCTTTAAAGAGAGGAGATGTACCAGATTTAGCTACTGTCTTATTTCTATATGCATTTCTTTATATTAGTACATACATATACATGTTGGTACAGTGTGTTTGGTTTCACCACATCGCCAATCACCCACGAAAAACACAGTATCACTAAAGCTGGGGTCAGAGCGTTACTGAACTATCCAACTACTGTAGTACTAGAGCGCTATTCTTACCCCAGACTCCACAGAAAAACAAGCGATGTGACAGAGCGATAAGAGGGATGAAGGAGAAGGAGAAGTGACCCATTCACAGGACAGCAGGGAGCCTGATGGTGCTACCATGAGCTGACAGGACTGTCAACGCACTTCATGCAGTGTGTGTGTCTGGTGTGCACATGTGAGTTTGTATATCTGAGAGAATATACGAGTTTCTCTGTGTGAACTTGCATGTCTTCTGCGTGCAATATTACAGTGTATATGTAACTGAGAACCTATTTGAGTGTGTATCGTACGTGTGAGACCGTGCGGCTTGTGCTTGTGTGTCATGCGAATATGTGTTTTTTAGTGTAAGTGAGAGACTACCGATGGTGTGTGTGTTTGCTTATGTATCTGGGAGTGTGTTAAAACCAAACCTAAATTGGTACCACATACCATTTGGATGTGTGTATGGTTTTAAGTGTGCGTGCGTGTGTGTGTGTGTAATGTGTTTCATTAGTCGTGCTGCTTCATGTGCCCGTCTGCAGCTTCGGTACAGTATAGCAGCCAGTCTGGTGCAGGGACGAGGCGGGAAGCTCCCGATCACTCAGCCCGGGCTCTGCCTCCCTCTCCATATGGCCACAGAAAGCCTCGGCTGCCTCCCCAGGCCTCTGCCAGTGTGAAAAGCAATTGTGTGGAATGTGTAGGAATTAAGTATCCCATCATTCAGCACAGACATGCAATTAAAAGAGCTGCAGCCGTCACTCGCGGTAGACATCGCGTGAGTCATGTCACTATAACTCTACGAGGCTGATGGCTGCCATTTTTTTTGTTCTTAAGAGGGAGGAGTGAACACATAGACACACACAATTTCCTGTATCACATTGACTGTACACACACATTTACACAGACATTCACAAACATAAGCATTCAATTTTTTTTCGAGTCTATCTAATGCTGTACTGTTATGTCCATATGTAAAGACTTACTGGTTGGTCTAATAATTTCTCTTGTCCATATTGGCCCTTTAGTGATCTCTTCCCAGAGTGATCTGTAATAAAAATGTTATCTAAGTCAGACTTGCATAGTTACAGCTACTTTTAAGGTCTCTTATTTCATTGACCAAACAACTATTTCTGTCACTTTTTTTGCTTGACCAGCCGAGCGCAGCATTATGAACATCCTCCAAGTAGGAGATCCTGCACAATTATTCACATATTTAAACTAGAAAAGCACTCGGAGATTGCAGACCTCCGCCCTAGCAGCTCATGTCCACCTATTAGGGCTGGTCCGAATGACGAATATCCTAATATTCAGCACGTGTG
>OMNN01038336.1:0-21505 GCA_900302755.1 Chromis chromis | reverse complement strand
CTTAACCCCTGACTGCTCCCTGGGCGCTGCACCGCGGCAGCCCACTGCTCCTAGTATGTATAGTTAAGGTTAACTTTGAATAAGATGGGTCAATGCAGAGAAGGAATTTCCCCAAGGGGATCAATAAAGGTTAGGTTATTATTATTATTATTATTATTATTATTAAAGGGGGCGGAGCATCTCAAACTGGGAGTGGCTAGTAGCAGCTAAGAGACAGGATCCAAAGGCAGCACTGAAGCCATCCTGGTTTTTCCAGGATGACCTTTAAAGTTATAGTAATGTGGGTGCATAACAGGGTGCACGACTACAGTTGAAATGACATGACATTAAGAGTTCTTATAGTACATTAAGAAATTATTTCAACCTGGTGTGATCTAGTCAACATATCACGATCTTTAGGGTGGAATCATGATCCACGATCTGAATCACAAGTCTCCCCACAGATTTAGTTGAACTTGGTCACATGATTAGTTGTGCAAATTATCACCTGGATACAAATCTTGTCACTTTAACTCAAGACGAAGCTCATAAAACTTTGCATTCTGGTTTTATTCTGATATTATTTATGAAACCTCTGACCAGAGATGTTGAGTGTCCACCCTATAAGACGATGTGGATCATTGAAACTGACGGCTTCACAGGTCTCAGACAGAACAGAGTCATCAACTAATGTTTAACTTTGGATAATTATAATTCTGACTACCTACTGCCGGACGTTAGTGAAACTTTCAAACATGTAGCCCCAACTATCCCCTCACATTACAAAAGCAGCAGCCTTAGCAAGAGTAACAGCATAAAAGAGGGAGAGGCTTGCAACATGATCTCTTACCTGTATACAGTATTACATTCTCTACCCAGGAAGAACAGAACCCATTCACACCTGGCCACAAAGGGCCCTAACGAAACCCATTGTGAGAGGGAAGGACCTCATGACTCACATAATAACACACACCCAGCAGACTGGAGCTTCAATAGTGTTAATGGCTCCATCAGTCTAGAACTGATGAAGCCTCTTGGATGAGAGGTGGAACGTCTTGGAGAAACTCAAGCAAGTCCAGATGCTACGATTGAAACTACGAGGAGAACCATGACCTGGATGATTGAGAATCTTCACAGATAAACAGCATAAAATGAAATATACTTTGCATTAAGGTAACAAATCTATCAACATACGAAGTCAAAACAACTTTAGCTCGTGTCATTAACTTGTGCAGCTATCATCAACAGTAACTACCTACACTGAAGGTTTGCAGAGTCTTTAATAAGGAGAATACACAACAGCGCTTCTTTTGGGGATGTTGGTCTGCTGTCCGTCAGTCTTTCTCCCAAGTTCAGCCACTCAACATAGTGTCTGGTTATGTGAACTTCATAGTGAC
Organism: Chromis chromis; assembly: GCA_900302755.1. NCBI lineage: Eukaryota > Metazoa > Chordata > Actinopteri > Pomacentridae > Chromis > Chromis chromis. Next base: position 20,129 of record OMNN01038336.1, on the reverse strand, counting down.
AGAGAGGAGTACAGTATTATAGCTCTGACTAATGCCAGAGACACAGGATTAACACGCTGCTAACAGCCCCTACCTGCACACAATGGTAGAATTTGCTGGATGATTTCGTGCTTATATGTATCCTGCTAATGTCTGCAATTTCCCAATCTGACATGATCATAATGAGGTCTTGCTTTTTGCACATTCTAGTGAGGTCTGACACCAGCCATTAGAGGTTATTCAGTGTACAGAGTAATGGATGTGCAGAGTGTTGGGGAATTGAGGCTCTGACCCTTGCTCTCTTCACTGCTGCCTGCCTGTAATCAGCCTTTGGGAGCTGATGTGGTTATTAGAAGTCATTTATAGCACTGTGACCCATAATGCTCTGCAGCTTTTGAAAATATACCTGTTCAAAATGACAACATGACATGCCACAGGGTCAATGCAGTTTTAAAAAATTGAATTCCAGTGTCAGGTATTGACAACCGATTTAAGAGCAGTAATCCGTCTCTCAGCAGTGAGTGAGTGGCCGTTCAGAGGATGTCATCCCTCATCTCTTTGATTTATTTTGTGTGAAAGACCCCAGACTGAGGCAGTAACCATTAGTGCTGGCTCTGAAACAGGTATTTCACACACAGATTTGGATCCATAGCTGGAGGTCAAGGCAGGGACTTCATGGAATGGCACTTTACTTTAGTCACATGTCAGTGATGGGACATTATGAGCACAGAAAAGTCTTTTTCACCTAGTAGCAATCAGCCTGGAGACAAGAGTAATTTTCTGATGGATGCACACTTTACCGCTGTCAGGCAGAAAAATACACACAGAGACGTTGAAATAGATGGACAAAGTGTGTCCAAGGGACATTATATTAAGATTTTATATGTGACCATAACAAAGAATCTGACAAAGCATTCGATGCCAATTTTCAAAAGTTAAACATTTTCAATATTTGATGTTGCACACACATTTCTGTTGGTGCTCAGAAACAGTTGGATCAGATGCCTGGACGAGATGTACTTAGGAAGAATGGTGCTAAACGTTACAACTAACATGGTGTTGCTTACCATGTCCACTGTCTGAACTGAGTGTCACAAAGTAGCATTGAGGCTGGTGGGGGTATGATTAGTTTAACATATATCTTGTATTTGTGGCAGTGGTGTCCTAGTGGTTTGTGAAGCAAACTTGTAACCGGTGGGTCGCCGGTTCGAGTCCCCGGACTGGCAAGAGGTTGAGGTGGGAAAGTGGGAGCGACCGCTTGTCCCAGTCACCACCACTGTGGGCCCTTGAGCAAGGCCCTTAACCCCTGACTGCTCCCCGGGTGCTGCACCGTGGCAGCCCACTGCTCCTAGTATGTATAGTTAAGGTTAACTTTGAATAGGATGAATGCAGAGAAGGAAGGAACCCAAGGGATTTACTACAGTTGTTATATATAAGAGCTGTCTGAGGGATAAACTCTGTATTGGTGAGTAATGTTGTCAATAAAAGACAATACAAATGTAAAACATAGCATTCTATTCATTTAAGAATAGAGGAGTCTTTCACCTCTCAGCATAGAGCATCCTGACATGTTATTGAGCATTACAGCTGGGAAAAGCACCTGTGTCAACCCCCATCTGGAATGAATTGCTCAAACTCTCTGGTAGTCAGTATTAGGCTGGGAAGACAGACTTTAGAAAAGGTTGGAACCTGTTGCTGGTTTAAAATTAGGTTTAGTTCTGCAGCTTAACTCTTCCACAAGAGCTCAAGAGAGGCAGCTGAGGTAGAGTTGGCAGCTCATTAGCAAAGAAATACTAGAGAGTTAAAAGCGTCATCCCTCTACTCTGCTAAGAGCGATGTGTGTTTCAGACTCGCCCAGCATTCATCACCAGCCTGGCTGCCTCCAGTTTTAACCCCATGCTGACAGCTCCTATTTGTAGAGCAGCATGACCTAATTTTTCTTAACCGTGCAGGCAAGACGCAAGAGACAAGTGTTATCTAGTAAAGGGCACATTTCTGGTGAGCTAAGCAGAGAAGGAGAAAGTGGGTGCATGGTGGAATCATGGAGTGATGACTGATAAGTGCCGAGCCTGAAATACTTCTACTAGTTCTGTAAAAATAAAAAATGAACAGTATAAGCCGACACATAGTGAAATGAATCAATGAACTGCTCTCCCCACTGGCTCCTTCCTTGTTTTATGTAAGACCTTCTATCAAATTACAGCCTCAGCCTAAGTATAATAAAGAGAATTATCTTGGACTGATGACTGACAAAATAAACTCTTCATTTGAGGGACTGGATCATTCAAAGGACACTTCTTGAAAAGGTTTGTCCTTCAGAGGGCCCACAGGGAACATCTAGCCTCATAAAGACAGAACATAATGGCACATCTGGGTGTCAGACAGACAATCTTTCACTTCAATTTACATACAATGGTCAGGGTATGGTTAGAACAACTCTCTGCAAAAGGTCTGTGGCTCTAGAACGGCTGAGAAAACCATCCTGATGTTGACATGAGTCATATGTCAGCTTGGTCTGGGAGACTACGGTTTGTTAAGTTCCTTAGTTGTATTTGGCAATTTGAAAAAATTGCCAAATACATTGTTTTCGTTGGAGTTCTTCTTTTCTTCCACAACTTCCTTTGTCCTGGAACTCCTCCTAGGCTATTAATGTTGCATCAATGACAGTTATGCCATATTATAGGGGCAATGTCAAGGATGTGCAGTCGACCTTTTTTATAAAGGTCAAGGTCAAGGTCGCGTCAAGTGTCAAAAACCAACATTTTCCATATATCTACAAATAATTACCATACAAGTTAGATGCTTACATTTCTGAACAGCTCATCTCAAGGGGAGTATTTTATTTGCTTGGACCGAAGCTGTACGACCTACCAGTAAAAAGATCGGTAGGGGTCAAAGTTCATGACATCACAAAAAATACAAAAAAGTAAATTTTTCCCTATAACTTGGCAACGAATTGAGATACAGTGCTCATTACTAGTACCATTGAACAGCATTTAATGTTTGCTTTCAATGTGTGACCTTTACCTTGACCTTTGCTCAAACTCAAGGTCAGTCTTCTGTTTTTCCTGCATTATCACTCAAAAACCATAAACAGACATTAAAAACACCTCATGTAAAGGCCTACAATTTGCCAGGTTGTCGTTTTTGCCAATTTTTTCAAATTGCCGAATACAGGTCTTGCCTAGTTTAAGTTGCTTTTATCAGTGATGACATGCAACAGGTCAAAAAAGATCAGAGAAGCTCCCTGATCTTGGCGTCAGACCAAATGCCTGCCATTTTTGCTAAATACTTTTGCTTGAGTTCCGCTTTGCAGTCAAACCTGCCACTTCCAGATGTCTGATTATACAGTCTTTTAAACCTCATTTCCTCAGCTTTTGTGATTGGTAGGCACTCTAACATGCTTTCCATGTTTTGCGTGCCTGACTATCAGTGTGACTGCATTCATTCAGACTTGCGGATTCAAACACGAGGCTGACAATAAACTACAGGTATTAACATACAGGAGTGCTCATCTAAAAGGAGCACACTCACAATTATGATTATCCTAAATATGATTTGTAACTTCTGCTGCTTTCATTTTGACTATCTTGCTGTCTCTACCAAGTCTTACAATTTCTTGGAAAGGCAATCCTAAATAATCGGAGTATATAGGACACGGCTATGATGGACAGCTGGATGGAAATGTAGTAGGTTGATGGTATATACTTCCATTGACTCTCACCAGCATCTCCACTAAGGAGGCAGTGAAGGTCATTAGTGAGGCAGGAGCTCAGTTGCAACTAACCTTAACTTAGACTAGTAGTAGACAATTAGTGAGAAGGGCAAGTACTTTGTTTTCCTGTCTTCCCCAGCTTGGAGAGAAAGTAGGAGAGAAAGTGTTTACTTGCAGTTTGGGTGGAACAACATTTTAGGGTGGGTTTGTGCATCTGGCAGCCACTCAGAATGGAAAAATGCAAAGAGAGAGTGCAGGAGAAGCCAAGCATGTTGCCCTCCTCACTGCATGGGTTGTCCTTCCTCTGCAAGTGAACAAGGGGAAAAGTGCAAGTGCATGCAGACACACACACAGGCGAATCCATTCAATACAGCCCAGATCATTTTAATTAGCAGTGGAGGGACTGCATGAATCCCTTCAGTGTGCGATGAAGTATGTGCGCACATGTGTGTGTGTATGTGTGTGTGTCTATAGGCAGCGGTTATTTGCTGTGGTGAGGGTGGCAGTTCTGCTGGTGATGGCCCAAGAGTCTTTTCTGCACACCCTAGAGCAACGGAACACACATGCACAGTGGTGAAGCATCACAAGAACACTCCAGAATCAGCTTCTTGTCATGCGAAACACCAATTAGTCACAACATTAAAACCACTGACAGGTGAGGTGAATACCATGGATCATCTCGTTACAGTGCAATGTTCTGCAGAGGAAACCTTGGGTCTTGGCATTAATGTGAATGTTACTTTGACACGTACCATTCCCCTTGGCAAAGGCATTCCCCAATGGCAGCAGCCTCCCCGAGCAGGGCAATACGCTCCATCACACCACAAATACCGCCCAAGAAAGGCTTGAGGAACTCAAAACACCTCCAGAAGTCCTATGTCTGTGGACTGATGGATTAGAGCTGTTTTGTCGGCTCGCAGGGAATGATAAAATACTAGGTATGTAATTTTAATGATCGAGCTGATCAGTGTGTATATCTTATGTGTGGTATATGCACCAATCAGGCCTAACATTCTGACCACCTGCCTAATATTGTGTTGGTCCCCCTTATGTGGTCCAAAATGCTCTGAACCATTGGGCATGGACCAGAGGACCTCTCAGGGTGTCCTATGGGGTCTGGCACCAGGACCAGGGCAGTGGATCCTTTGGGTGCTCTGGCTTGTGCAGTGGGGCCTCTGTCAATCCAACTTGTTCCACTGCATCCTGTTGATGCTTGATCAGAATGGGCTCTAGGAAGTTTGGAGGTCAAATCAACATCTTGGGCCATTGTCATGTTCCTCCAGATGTTCCTGATTGGTTGATGTTGTTGCCATGTGGTGGGGGGCATTTTCCTGTGGGGGTAGGCCAGTGACATTTGGGATTTCCATTAGCATGAGGGAGTGTGTTTGTTCTGGGACCATGTTTATTTGGGTGTCTAAGTCTCATCATCATGCATGCCAAAATCCAAGGTTTTCCAGCAGAACACCACATAGTACCAATATGATCAATGTTATTCACTTCACCTGTCAGTGGTCATAATGTTGTGGCTGATCGGTGTATATAATAGTTTCTCATCTTGTATATATTTCACATGATTCCCTTTGAAAAACATCCAGTGTTCGCTCTATTGTTGTGTGAGCGCAAGCAGCTATAGCACAATACACATTATGAGGTAAAGCCCAGATCCGCCCTGAGCACATGAACACAGTATAACGTTTCATAAATCCCAGAGGGCGACTCTGCAGTGAGGTCAGGCAGGGTTGAGCTGCACCAGCCTTCAGCCACTGTGACACTTCACAGGTTTAAAAGTGTAAAGTGTGTACATCCCTGTACAGCTGAGCTTCCGTTCCCTTCCTGCCTCACACTGGAGCTTTTACAACTTTCTAAATAACACTCGGATTATGCGTCCAGCAGAAACATCTCTGTCATGATAGAAGAAAGGAGGGAAAATGTACCGACAGAACACAAACCACGACTCACTTTCCGTTTTCATGTCTCACGTGCTGATTGAACCCTTTCTGTACAGAACCAACAGCATGTCATTTAGTTTTATGTCTAGAAATGACAATAGCTCCTTTGCAGTGTCATTTATAATGTTTTGTAGTTGAGTTGATCCGATTATGCCAACCCCAGGAGCTCAAATGTAACAGACTAGACAGCACAGTCACAGAATAGGCTGAGGGCTTACAGGGAGAGACACAACGTCCCATAGGAGGACGCTGAGCATCTGTTTGTGATCCCATTACAAAATGGATTGCACAATCTTTGCCTTTTCTGCCATCAAAGAAACAACAGAAGTGGCTCGATAAGAAATGAATCAAATGGACACGCACAGTGATGATGTTTTTAGGTGGAGAAATGGGAGGGAAACAATGACTTTGGACAAATGCAGAACCAGAAAATGTGACAATGTGACAGTGTGCTTTTTAACATTTTCCATGCAGCATATTTCAGATAACAAACACATTCTCTAGATTACGGACTCAATGTTAAATTCACAATGATGGATGGTTATTGGACACCTAAGTGGTTTGTGTTATGAATGAATCCAAAATAGTATGGAAGTTACTTAAAGCCACACTTATTTCCACTGCCAGCAGGTGGGGCTGTACCTCACTTGCCCCAAGTGGCCTGTTGCCTCCAGACATACAATCACAACTGAGGCAGCAGTAAAAGAATAGTGACACCATGCTAGAAATTCACAAGTGATAGAAATTGGAATGAGTCAGAGTGTGATTAAAATGGAGAGTTTGCCTGTCCGTGACACAGAATACAATTCTGAGATGTTTCAAAAACCCCTAATCATGTGGTTGCTATGAGAAGCACATTCCTGCACAGTCGTGACCATGAACAACACGGATTAGGGGCTGAGGATCACTGTGTGATGCCTCAATTGGAATACAGTCTGTCTGTCTGCATACCAAACAGCTAATTCTGTGGCCTGCGCTCCAGTGAATTCTCTCACATAAAGACTTCAGTCACAGTTTGACCTGTAGTCATTGTAGCAGCTGCTAATGTCAGAGTGTGACTGTTAACAGGAGAAACCAACTGGATATTATGATGCCTTTCAGGGACTTAACTGTAAGCAGTAGAAAGAGGAAAATCTGTTTTCATAAGAAGCGCTGTTATATTGTGTATTAATAAGGCTCATCAAAACATTGCCTTCAGTGTTTCCTTTGACTTTCAATTACGTAGCACAGCTATCTACACTGTAATCGGTTTAGCTAACTGTATTTTGTTTGCTGTCTTGATATTTCATCCTCCTTTTCTGCTGCAGTGCTTCACTAAATGCTGTTTATACTGCAGAGAGTCATGCTAATCTCTTGAACATTTACCAATATCGTCAGTTAATAAAATAATACAGGTAAGCTCTGTGTACACATAAGGGCAATAGAAAGAGATGTATAATTACAGATCGTTGTTTGGCAGATGTAATTCAGCGCAAGTGTGCCGTGTTATGTGTCCGTCTCACTAGATTCAGATTTTTACATTGAAATATTCCAGCCCATCTAATGCTCTTAAAACATTTCCCTCAGAGTATATTTATGGCTCGGTCTTGAAACATTTAAGCGCACAGCCTATACATAAAAGCCATCCATATTTATATGCGAGTGCACATGCACAAACATAAGTTCCCAGGCCCACACCCAGCAGAGCTGAAAATCTCTCACACACAGTCAGCAATCCATCAGCAGGCCTCTGATCTGCTCATTTGAGATAAAAGAAGTCAGGCCAGCTCTCCAGGGCATTAAAGAGCGCTAACACCTTCCACCTCTCAATTCCCCAGCATGTAATTCCTGTTAGTGCATCTCAGAAAATACAGCAGGAGAGACTCAGATGTATTAAAGCAGCGGCGTACGAGCATAACTTGTGTGACTCTTTTTGAATAATGGAAAGCTTGAATTTGAAAATGGCCTTTAAAAATGGAAGACCATAAAAAGGAAGTGAGAGAGAAGCAGTAATCAAAGGCTCCTTTACTGGAGACATAATAATTTCAGCAAGAAGGTTATAGTTATCGTTACAAAGCACAGTTATTTTAATATTAAATATTTTTCATTTTCTCCGTTTGAAAGCTTAAGAGCAAACATGAACTGTCTTAAGCTGTTTACGAATAAATGGCAATAAATGGCATTATCTTATACATATGATTAGTCACACAATGCATGTAAACCTTCTCTTTGATATCGGTGGGGTGTCCTTAAAAAGAACAATAAACCACACATAAATGATAGTAAGTTATTAAGTAGAAACTTACATTTTCAAACATTTTAACCTGCATATTGATTCATTTTAGACCAGAAAAACATGGTTTCACGGTTGTGTATTTCAGCCACTATGCAAGTGTGAGTCCACTACATGCCCTCCTGGATTTTAGTCTCCCAAATAACATTTTGAATATATTTGCTGGTGCTGCTTACTCTACCATTTCTTTTCTACATAAACTGCACCATGCTGCCCAAAGCTGAAATTTAAAAACCTAAACTTGAGGCTTTAAGAAGTCTCTTACCTGAGCGATGTCAGTCTGTGACCTTCACCTGCACTGTTATATGAACTTATCAGGATAGTGACAGGGCTCTATTTCATTTGCAGGTGTAGTCAACAAGTGCTGTCAGACAGGCACATCGTGACTTTTCTCAGGCATGTCTAATGGTTATGAGTCTGGGCCGACAGTACCTGCTGTGAGCCTGAGATTTCTGGTGTACTTAACCTTGAACGGAAACAAAGACACAATGAGGGGAAGAGGGAGGAAGAATCTAAAAGTGAGAAAAAGAGTTTACAGGTGTCAGAGGAAATTTTCACTCGCAAACTGTGACTCTAAAAATTAAGGTGATGTGTGAAAATGAAACAGTTTCAGCGTGACAATTCACTGCACATTCGACAGGTGCCAGGTGCACTTTAAGCAAACTTAAATAGTGTTATAAAACCTGCTGTTTTGTGTTATTTTACTGATAATTCTCGGCAAGCACTTCACATTACTGCATGGATTGTGCTTTACTCTCTTTTTTTTTTAATCAAACTGTTCATATCATTTAAATCATGCAATTATTGCACCTGCAAGTTCTGGCAAATTTCCACAGAACTGTGTAATGAGTCGACCTCGACTAATGGATCAATGATCACCTCCACTGCTTCCTAACCTTTGCTTAAATCAATAGCTGATATCATTTCCTTCTGCTCGTTTGTCCACGTCCTTATTTGTCCTTGTTTGCTCTAATCATTACATCTCTTATCCGAACCTCTTCCATGCGCTGCAAAGTTGAAAAGATATCATTATTTTCACGTATTAATACTTACGATCCCTCTCTGAAAGCTCTGCACTGCTGTTACCTTTTACCTGCTGGTATGCTGTTTTTAATTCATCCTAATACCCTTCACTAATCCCCCTTTTCTCTCAAATGTCACGATTCAGGAAGCTGCAAATCAACACTTCTGGGAGTAACTGACGGATAGAAAAACAATTGGAGCAAACTTATTTTTGTGTAATTCTGCTCATCTAATCTCCTGTGCAAATAGTTATCCCTAGATGACCTGATGAATGCCCTTGAAGTTTGTGCCAGTCATTCAGTCGAGGCTTTTATTAGATAGTTATGGCATTTCTTTGATTTTAAACAGTGATATCCTTTAGACTCTGCCTCAAATTCCTAATGCCTGAATCTATGTAACATTAATCTTGCTGGGTGAAGTCTTTGTTGCAGTACGCCTCATAACATCATAAATATGTAGTTGCCAACTCCTACGCTTCACATTCACAGTGAATGACGCACAGTACGTGTCTTCATTTCCTTCATTTTAGAATCTTATTTCAGTCTAAAGACAATTAAAACACTGGAAGGAAAAGTTTGACTCTGCCTCGACTTGACCCCTGTTCAAATTGATAATTTGACATTTTTACGAACTTGAGGCTGAATCCTACACTTGCATACCTTAATGTGTAATGCACTGATGGCTACTAGATGGTGTTTCTAAAATGTCCCAGGCTCAAATTGACATCTATTAAAAACAACATCGTCTCCCTCCAAATTATAAGCCAGTATATATAAGTGTGCTCGTGGTCATTTTGGAAATAATTGCTTTGTTGATTGACACAGATGATTGACAATTCACTCTCCCAGGCTCTGACTTTTGGAGCTTCTGTTTAAAGAATATATAGTAAGTTTTGTTGAAGCTGATGTTGTTGATTTAGTCCACATGTGGGCTGGTCAGTGTTTCCCCTCAGCTAGTGTTCATGTTCGAGGCAGTGGGGTGTGTTTCCAGAGAATAAACCTAATGCTCAGGTACCCAAAACTGCAGTTCCCTGAATGACCACTTGAGGCTGGCTCCAAAAGCGAGTTAGTCCCCATAGACCCCAATGTGAACATGTTTAACTTTGCAGCAGAAATAAAAATGTTTAAAGCCTTTTACAAAAATCAATCATGGTTTTTACTGCTAATTTCTTCATTCATGACAACTGTAAGGGGGTGAATCTTTAGATAACTCACCTGTTTAAATTGTATTAGAGCTTAAAATTATGCATCATTAGAGAGTCCACAGGCCAGACATGTTTGTTTGGCCCAACTTAGCTCCACTCATGGTCCACCTCTGCACTCAATTTTGGATTATAATGGAGTTAGGATGAGTCAGGCTCTGCCAAGATGGTGACAACAGAAGTCACCACAACGAGCTTCAAAACAGCTCCTCAGGAATCCAGTATTTAACAGGAGGGTCTGTCCATATTTATGTATGAGTGTGAAAGGAATCTACGAGAAGCAAAAAAAAGATGGTGCCAATCACAAGATACAGGTTGTTTATAAAATAGTAATAAATCTTTATACAGCGTCTGTGGATTTGCACCTACGTCTTTGTGAGGATTAAAGAGTCAACTTGTAACATGTTCCACAGTAAGTACTAGAGATTGTGTTACTCAGAGCCAGGCTAGTTGTTTCCCTGTTTCCTGTCTGTGCTAAGCTAAGTTAGCCAGGTTTCGACTGCCTTCTCACTTGTTGTCGTAGGTGTAATGCTCCCAGAGTGCACCGAAATATCGTCATGCTCTGACACTTTTTCCCTCTAGTGACGAAATAGAATATTCACAGTTTGCATAATCGTGTTGAAATACAAAAGCATTTTTAAAGTGCACTATTAAAGCTTATGTCATGCAAGAGAGCGTTTACATTTAAGGTGTATTAACTGATTCACAGTTTTGGTTTATGCATTTGAACATACAAGAAAACATTCTACTTTAAAAGTTGTTAATAGCCTCTGAGCAGCACAGTGGATATTTTTTATCCTACCTAGCTTTAACTAGTAAAGATTAAAAGGCAGCACAACATCCTTTCATCCATCATTCACTCTTCTGATGTTTTTCTTATTTGTGATGCATTTACAAAGAAACAATACAAGGCCAGCCTGTTAACTTGGATAGCTTGTACTGCATCCACAATGTCTGCAGGGAATGAAAGCTCGCCTAGCTAAGTTTTGAGTTAAGAGCTTGACCTCTGTCTGCACTTGAGCTTTTCCTCAGAATGGATGTTCTGAATGCAGCTTCATTTGCTTGGCACAAGTAACAAACTGAATCATTCAAAACAGGAACTCCTTGTGCTCGTTTGCCAGTACTGTTTAATGCCACACTAATTACAATCTAATATATCAATGGTATCATTTAATGCTATTTAGCAAGATATTGGTGGTAATATTCTCAGTACAGCATTTGATTGTGTGTTTAGATATAGCTGACTATTATATGCAAACTGCCCAATATAGAAACAGTGGTTACATATCTTCAAAACAAACTACAAACTATACACAAGCACAAATTCACATGTCATAGGTTTACAACAGTACATAAACAGGAAGTACTACCTCCGCTTGTGATTGGCAGTATGGAGGGCAGTCTATTTGTGGAATTGAAACAAAAAGCTTACTTAACTGTCCATTTTTAGTTCTTCAAAAGCATGTAGATACTCTGATATAATGTGCATTTATTGTGTGACAGTATGTTCTCTCAGTAAAATCCATAATCTGATTCCCTTTCCCCTCAACACAAAGTATCTATTCTGTGTCTTTAGATGAACTTGGGCCTCCTTCCAGCCGAAGAGGGAACAAATTAGAGCCGCACCATTCAAATTACATCTAATTGGCAGCCCGGTCAACTCCTGTGTGAAAATCCAATACCAGATCTCATTCAGCCGCATTCTTGTACATCTCCGTTTCATCCAGCAAATGAAGTAGCCTCGAATAAGACGTGATAAAACTCATACATTTTAACAAGTCCACTTGGGCTGCCTTTCTCCTCAACAGGCCTGTTCTCAGATCCATCGCCTGTCCTGCCCCATCAAGCAGTGCACAACCAGACATCGCAGGGTTAATCAGTGTCACTAATGGAGGGCTGAGCTGCCTGGAGACATGGCCATTACAAGTGGAAGAAGGGATCATGGAGTATAGGATTGTAGAGTCAGGAGGAATTTAAATCAGGCATCCTTCATGGTCAGAGGAAAGGGGGAAGAAAATGAAATCATACACTGAACAACTTTCACTGGAGAGGCTGATCTGAGAGAGATGACTGCAAATTCAGCTTATGTTGACTTGAAAATACCGTGATGTACTGTATATCTGCCATCAAGCACTGTAATGAGAATTTTACAGTTTCATTTCTTTAGCTAGAATGTAGCTGAAGAAAAGGTGGAATAACATTTGACCCCTAAATAAAACCTTTTGTTGAATTGGCAGCCTGGGTAAAATCCGGGTAAAATCCAAGGTAATAATCACAATCAGAACCACTTTTATTGCCAAGTTAAGCTGGCACATACAAGGAATTGGCCTTGGTGTTGTTTTGCATAACCATCAATGCACAGCAACACACAGAGGCAGCCTTGTGCTCTGTTATCCTGAGGTCAGCACTTGGTTTGTTTTCTTTAAAAGCCATGCGATTCTAAAATATGACTAGCAACACCTTAGATTTTCTCCAATTAACAGGTTGTATCTTTTTTTTTTTAATATGTAAATGAAGAGAAATGCAAAAAATAAGACCGATCAACCTTCTCTCAGTACAATAGGGAATATTCATATTTCCCAAAATGTCAAATTATTATTATGTAAACCAAAGAGGCACTTTTTATTAACCCATTTTAACTTTCATTATTACCAATATTCAATATACCAAGCTGAAGAACCACAGCAGCAAGCTAACAATTGTGTGACGCGCAACATTACATTTGTATTCAAGAGCAGGCCTGTCAGCAAGGACAACCATCCTCTAGCAATTAAAATGATGTCTTTTTCAGTTAAAGGTTATTTATAAGACATACTGTATGCTTTGTGCGCTCTGTGTTGCCCCTATTAATAAGCCTCGGAGATGAACCTCCTATCACGGCGCCATTTGTTGAGTATTGAGGGGGCTCTCTGGCTGTCACTACGATGCAAAGTGGCAGGAGGTGGAACCAGTAAAGCAGTAAGTCCACTGCGTGCAGCTGGTGTGCAGGGAGAGCAGCATTAATCTAAATCAGTCAGGCCAAATTACCTTTACCCTGGCTTGCTGGGATAATTAGGTTAGACGGCAGACAGTGATTTGGAGCAAAAAACCTTACCTACATTGACTTTTTGGCCTATCATGGAGCTCAAAGCACACCTTGGGCAGATATATCCTTTCATGTCATCATCTCTAAAAGATGTTTAATTCATGTCAGTGTGTACATTTCATTTTCACTCAGCTCCAACCTGATCTGAGTCTCTTGTGTTCGACTTGAGTGGCTGTGAGTGAGAGTTCAATAAAGATTCCTCCAACCTGTCAGATGCGCCTCCTCTGGCCTGTGATATTGGCATGACGGCTAATTAAAATGACTTGACCCATGAAAAAGACAAGTCCTTCATCAATCAGTGAGAAGAAATATTGTGTAGAGAGTGAGACTAGTCTACTGATAGGGTGGATCAAATAATTTTTCTCTATAAGTCAGGAGGGTGTAGTGACTGATGAATATGTAAGACTACCCTATGTGTGTGCATCGAGATGTGCATGGTGTGATTTTTTTTTTAAATGAAAAATGCATTAAGAAGACCAAACCAAACACTCCATGTTTCCTGCTAATAAGCATTGTACAGTCTGTGCACCCAAAGCTTGATACATCCATACTGTTAGTTTCAGTGTAGTAGAAGTTTTGCAAATGCGTTTTTCATTTGATCTCTGGAGGGAAGGTCTTTGCTGAGAAAGCTTCTTGTAAGTGGAAAAGCTAAACAGGTTTGTGTTCATTGGAAACAATGAATATGTCGCCCAAATGCAGCAATGATTTGGTTCTTGTCAACAGCAGTGGAGTGATATGGAATACAGACAAAACACTTAATAGCGAGACAAATTTTTATTGATTTTGTTCTCTATGAATTGGTGGCTTTTTGGTTTAAACTCAAGAGGAAATTGTTGAAGTGCAGAGTAGACTGGTTGGTGACTTGCGTAGTGTTTATGTCATAGCTGGCTATGCAGAGTCCCCCAGTAACACACAGTTTAACACATCTCACCAAAAGGAAGTCACTTGAATGATTGGGGGGCACTTGTTGATCCAGGAGAAATCTGCTGAGTTTCATGCTCCTGCTGTTGTTCCACCTGTGCTGCTGATGTCCACTATACATCTAAGTGGTCTAGAACTTATTAGACATCACTGATACAGAAATTTATTCCATAATCAGTGAGTTAAAACCAAAAAGGAAATTATCCATAAGATCAAACTGTGCCACTCCTCCTTCCTCCCACTTTGCTTTTTTTTTTTTACATTCTGCATAGCTAATGACTGAGATAAGATAAATGGAACTTTATTTTCATGACATACCACTGTGGTATAGTTTAGATTTATTTGGTGATATCCTGTTGAAGTAGGGGGAATGTTGGTGGCACTATTTCACCTCAGCTGTCACAACTCTGTATGTCGAAATAAGACTACATTCCTTTCTCTGTCCTTTGTTTTGCTGGTCAGGTATCCCCTGTTGGATTTTTTTCTTCTGTCAAACAATGGAGGCGAGTGGTGTGGTCTTAAATGGTGGTGGTGGTGGGAGTACCTCTGTGTGTGCTCACCTCTGCTGACAAAAAGCATGCAAACTGAGACTTTTGTGCTTACTAGAAGGATTAACTTCCGGACAAATTTCCTGAGATTTTTCCACAGACACTTGTTCTGAATGCCAATTGTAAATCTTGCCTTGTTGTTCATAATATTATATTGGGGGAACAACTTACTTTCACTATAGGGGGTCTGGACCCCCTATAGTTGTGGGTAAAGATGAGAGATGGCATAGTGAAGAGAGAGGTAGGTTTAGTGGGGAACTTGCTGCAGGATTTTGTCTTCAAGAATACATTATGTATAGTTACCTGCACTCACTCTAAATGTATGCTGTGTAAGCTTCAGGATGTTGTAACCAGGAAAAAGTTGACATTGTATACCTTGAACAAACCCAGACAAACACACACTGTCAGCTAAAAGTGATTCCAATATGCTGCCTCTGTAATCAAAAAAGTCCATTGGCACAAATCCACAAAAGGTCATTATTTTTGCTGTCAAGAGACTCAGTCACTGTCACTGGGGTTCAAATACCTTGTTTGCCAAAATGCTGCTGAGTGATGATTCACTAATTAAACTGCTCAAAGATCAAATGAATGTCCTTTCCAGTTTATGGCCTGAATAAAGTCAAGAAAATGTGTTGCAATTAGTTGTAAGATGGAACCTGCCACAGAGTTCATAAAGTAAACACTGACTATCCACTGCACCTTTGTCAGAATGTTAGAATGTAAATTTCTGACCATGGAATGCTCCTTTCTTAAGTGAGCTGAATTATTACATTTAAAACGTTTACACTTGCACAGTACTAAGTGACATTCACCCAGAAAGGGATGGTGTCTACAACAATTGGGCTACAGTTGATATATACTTTATATATTTTATATATTATGTACAAAGATTCAAAGTTACCTTCACACAGAACAAGTCATTCCTAACCCATCCTTTCTCCTCAGTCCAGCTGGTGTGTTCCAGTGAGGCTGATTGAAAACACCAAGTCCTTCTCAATACTATCAGTGGCGTCTCCGTGACAATGCTGATCCCAGGAAATAACCTCAGAAAGAGATCAGAAATAAGAATACAGCATGGCCAATAAAACAACTAATGGAAATAAATTCAACTAATGTGTCAGTCAAATAAATAGGATTTAGCAGATCAACACACTAAAAACAAACATTAAATAGACTACTCAACTCAATCAGTGTCTGACTGCATGTGGGTTTATTCCACCTTAATACATCATCTGTTCGACCATCTCTAATTTGCATGAAAGTTTTTAATCATAAACTATGAATATATCTGTGAAATTTTGGATTGATGGATCAAATATTTCCCAAGAACTTTTTTTTTTTTTTTTAAAACACACAAAACACTTTTGGCGTGTTTTTTCAAGCATTGAAATTTGAAGCTATGTTTTTATGTTTGACAGTATCTTGGGAACTATTAAAAGCCTGAAATTATTACTGTTATTTCTTATCACGTGTTTGATTTAGAATCTGCCCATCGGACAAGTGGATCAAATAACTATGGGATTATGGGTGAGCTGAAATATGAAAAACATTTTAAGTTGTTATGAAAAGTCCCATCTTTGTGCACATTTTACCAAAAAGAAAACCAATGGATATTTTAAATGGTGTACATTTTACCTTGATGTATCAAATACTTTCTTGGATAATTTTGTTTTACAAAAAAAATTGAGCATGTTTATTTGCACGTTGAAATTTGAAGCTATGTTTAGTTAACAATGTCTCAGAAAGTGTTCAAGGCCTGAAATGTTCACTGTAATTTTTTTTCATGCCTTTCATTCAGAATCTGCAATTTTGAACAAGTAGATCAAATAATCTGTGATTCTAAGTTGAAATATGAGATGAGAAACATTTGAAGTCATTAGAAAAAGTCCCATCTTTGTGCACATTTTACCAAAAAAAGATAATGCAGAAGTCAAATAGGATTATTTCTCTCACATAGAAATGTTGATTTCAACTGGAAAAACTCAAGCAAACAATGCTATTTAATCAAATTAAACTTGTAAACATGCTTTATTAAAATTTATATGTGAAATGTGTTTCAACAATAAACTGCTGCTATCTGTGTAATGTGTCACAACATCCCTTAAGGAGAGATTTGATAAAAACAAAGTGAGGTTACATCTGTGAGCCTGTCTCTTAACTGTATTGCACTGGGAAGGCTACAGTTCACCCAGCTGCTACCTCTCAGGTGAGATTAATTTTGTTGCTGAACATCTATTTCTGTTTTTGATTTTCTAAAACAACTCATGGCTAAAAGTCAAGTGTACTCACACACAAACACACACACATATACACACACATCACAGAGCAAGTGGGGAGAAAGGGCAATTATTTTTACACCTTTCATGGAGTAGAGACCTCCGTGAAAGTTGGCCAGAGGCTGGTGAACTCCTGGTGGACTGGGACTGTCTGTATGACTGATGTTCTGTGGTTGGAGGAGAACAAATGGATTTTCTATATTTGTAGCTGATCACAAAGCAGCATTCTGTTCTCTGAGACACGGTAGTTCACTGCAGCTCAGTGGATCTGATCGGATTGTGGAGAGCAGCGGGCTGACACTGAGGCTGCTGCTTTTTCTTATCGTCTATGCTTTTTATACCACGAGCACCAAACAATGAGCTTTTAATGAGAGTATTTGGAGCTGCTTATGCTGAGGGCTTGTTATAGAGCAGGAGTCGGTTTCACTGTCGCAGCTTGAATTGTGCCCGTATTGCTTAAACATTACACTACATTATCTGTGTCTCCAGAGCGCTTAAAGCCCGCTGATGGATGATTCAGCTTTGCAGCCATCATAAGTTACTGATGTCGCTTTAAAGGATAGGAGGAAAAGATTTTTTAATTCATTAAATATGTGTTCATATGCTTCTTAGCTCTTTGAGTCTGCTCTCTGGGTTTAAAAGTCAAGGACCTGAGGTGTGATTAAATGATAAAGTAAATGAAAGGACATTTTTTGAGAAGTGAGAGGTAACATTTTGTTTCCAAATTCCATATAATTCTGAGCATGTTTTAAATGCTTAAAAAGTTAAATATGCAGAGACAATGGAGTGGCTGTGGTTAACTTTTTCGCTGCCGAAAACATTTGATACCTGAATTTGGTTAAATAATTGTTTAGCCCTTGTAGTCTTATGAGTTTTTAAAATGTGAAACTGATTGAGTTAATATGAAATGCTTGCCTCAAGTAGGGACGAGTAGCAGTCTACAGAGGTCTTGTAAATTCATAATTTCTAACTCCACTCCCTCAGATTTTCTTATTTTTTAGGTTTGTAGTCTTCAATGGATGCTTTCTCAAGTGCTATCTCTTTAGGCATTTTATCAGATTTTTTCATCTCCATCTGTAGCTAAAAATACAACTTTTTCCACATATACAGTAATATTCACCTAAAGCTGAGAACACACTTTGATGGTTCAGACTGGAGGTTGTTCTTTTGAGAGAAACCTTGTTATACAAAAACTATGTTCCTATACAACGAAACTGCATTGTGATTTAGGTTTTGAAAGAAATGTACTTTATCCCCTAAAGGTGACGGTATGAAGGAGGAAGAAATGTTTCTACTTTCAAAGAGCCATAAAGTCCATGTTCGACGGGAGGTGGAGGAAAAGGTCCACATCAAGACTTTCACCTCAAAGATCGGGGTTTGTGCTCCTGTTTGAGATCAATATTTTTCCACTCAAGTTTTATTCTCAGTCTGTGTTTGGTTAGATTTAGGAAAATGCTTTGGGTTTAAATACAACCCTCTCACAATATGGGGTGTTCCCCTTGATTTTATGAGTAACGCGAATGCATCATCTAATATATGACAGGTTGGCGAAAAAGCAGTGACAGTAAAGCTGTAAAACAAATGGCAATGATATTTTGATTGGAAATGTATTTGCGATATGTCACAAACATAATTGGAAAGAAATCAATTTCCCTCAAAACGTTCTTGAGAATGCAGTTTTGTTATATAGGATCATACTTTTTAGGAGACAGGGCTGTGGAGAAATCATTTGAGTTGTTTGTTTAATTGCAGTGGTATCCTAAAGACCTCTTACTATATTTAATGTGATACAGATTGTATGTGGTTTGATGGAACTTTACCACACCTGCCCACTAGGTGTCACTGGTGACTTTACTGTAGATCACCTGACTGTCCTTGTGATGCTGCCTCGGAGTTCAAACTATATCTTTCCACCTACCTGTTAATTTATTCACCCTATTAGTAATGTTCCTCTATCCTGGTGATTTAGTTCATGCCTCATACTGACACAACTAAATAACCTGTTTCCTGTGTCTGCTTTTACGTTAAAACTCTCTATTGTGATTCATCCAATCATTGTATCACAGGACTATTGTGTAAAAGTTGCCGGGCTTCATTTTAACCTTTGAATCTGTGCCTGCACTTTTCAAGAAGTGCATCAACATGAATAGTCAAGTTGAAACCTGTGTGTCCCCTCCCCACTCTTCTGTTCTCTCCTTACCGAGGTAATCATTTCTTCCTGATGGGTGCCAACACGTCGGCCTGTCACTGCCTCTTTACGGTCCCCTCCACCGCTGGCACTTCCCTGCCTGTGACACACTATCATTTTCCCCTCCAGCAGTTTTCAATTTAGATTGTTAAAACCAGCATGTTCTTTATAGACAGCAGGGAAGTAAATCTTAAAAGCTGCTGTGAAAGCATAGTGACAGTGTTTTCTGTGAAGCTTTTCGGCTTGACCCAGGGTCACGAACAAGGCTGATCTGATAGAGGTTGACATCCCATTAGTCTTGCATAACCCCACTAACACCATACAATGTGATCCGGTTTTCTCGTTTTCTCTCGCTGGATTTGTCCTCAGCTATAAAATGAGGTTTTTCAAAGAGGACAGTGTGAAATTGGTCCCAAAGAGTGCAAAGTTGTTGTGGTTCTCTTTTTTTCTGTGCAAGTAAAAGAAACATATATGTTGATTCCATCCACCCGCTGCAAAGACGATAGTCAGGTTTTCACTGGTGTTTTTTCCACGGTAATTGGCTGATCTGCAATGAGCATAGTGTTTGCTTGCTGAAAATAGTAGGTATGCGTGCTTTAAAAGGCTTCATCCACACTAATATGTTTCAAAACACTCTTTTCTTTCTAAACTTAATCAAGTATATCCAGTGACCATCTACATGCACTAGTCATTAGGGATGGGAATCGAAAACCAATTCTTGTTGAGAATCGGTTCCCAGTGTTTCAATTCCATGGAATCGTTTGCCAATTTTTCAAAAGATTTCCCTTATCAAGTCCAGTGGGTGCGAATGACGTCACCACGCACGTTGCATAGCTTACGCAAGCTACGCAACGTGTGTGGCGACATCATTCACCAGTGCAGCCAGCAGGAAACATGGCGCCCAAGCGGCACAAACGCTCGAAAGTTTGGTTACATTTCACGAGAAAGGATGACAACAGGGCAACTTGCAAT